>JAQQZY010000003.1:16642978-16658712 GCA_030068375.1 Ostorhinchus rueppellii | reverse complement strand
AGGATCGCCCGGGAATCGAACCCGGGTCCTTCTTGCTGTGAGGCACGTGTGCTAACCACTGCACCACCGTGTCGCCCGCATTTTCAAATAATAATTTATCTTAAAAATAAAAGCCAAACAGTCAAAAAGCTTCAAGTGCAACCCCTATATTTTGTAATAATCTTCTCAATTTGTAATATTTTCTTATAATACAGAAATTGTATTATGTTAAACATTAAGGCTATTATTAATGAAGTAAACATCTATTATATTTGGATGGTTATTACATATTTTGATGCTGCATCATGATTTCCTGTGATACGTTTACAATTATAGCTTCCTGTCTCTGAGTTAATAAATATCTAGCGAGCGAGACAGCGGCATGCGAGGCCTGAAAGAAAAACAGAAGTTGTGTCTAAAACCACTTTTTACCCACTGTATGTGTTATTTTGTATTACGTAAACTTTTGGGCAGATCTCAGCTTCTCTCACTTACGGCCAATCACTGATCTCCTCCAAGGGAAGTCGGCGTCCCTTGACTTTTCATGACAGTTTACTTTTTCTGCAAAATACAGTTTCAAATATATAAACAGCTACAACATTGGAAGACCTTGTAACGTTTTTAAACACGCCTCAGCTACTTCAGTCGGTTATAGCTAGCTAATATGAAACAGTTCAGCACAGTGTGTACATTTAACCTCCTGAGGCCGATTGTCACAAATCTGCATCAAACCCCCCCCCTCCAAAATGCAACCAAAATACTATCTACTTGAAAGAAAAAAAACAAGTCAAAATTTTTTTTCAACAATTGGAAATCGATTCAGGTGTTAAGGGGTTAAGATTAGACAGAAAACATGCCTCTGTGACAAAGCTTATGCTCAGGTTAATTAAAAACAGACTGAACCCACAGTTCAGTCGACGCTACCCTAGGAGTAATACCGCAGGAGGAAGTACAGAGCACTGAGTCCTATCGTCTGTTTCTGGTACTACATACAATTTAAGTCTGTTCATATAATTTACAATATTTACTTTATTTAGTCTGTTTATTACTATTCACCTGGTGTCCATTTAACCACTCTCCTCTGGGGGAGTGGCTACTGTTTCAGTTGGAGCCGCCTGGGGCCCAATGACAACGGAATCTGAGGTGACTGGATGGACCTCCTCACCCTCACCTGTCTCTTTGGACTAGATGGACCCCCTCATGTGCCCCCACCCTACTGCATCCTTATAGACTGTCCATAAATGGACGTCCATCAGTCCTAGTTCCTCTACAGCCTGTCTGTCCATGCGATTGGATCTCTCCTTCATTGTGGTTCTCCTCAGGGTTCTCTTTTCCCACTGGGTTTTAGGAGTTTATCCTTGCCGAGAAGGAGGGTCTAAGGACAGGGGATGCCCGGGACATTAATCTATCTCCTTCATCTTCTGTTTATTTGACTGATGTTTCTTTTCATATCCCGCTCATTCTGTAAAGCCCTGTGAGGCAACCTTGTTGTGATCTAGGGTTCTACAAACAAAACTGAATTGAATGACACAAAACAACACCATTAGCTCAGTGAACTGTTGAGTATACCTCATATAACGGGTAGCGAATAACTGGGCTATTACAGGAAGCTAGCTACTCACATATCTAGCAGCTATAAGGAAGGGTAAGACCATTTGTATAGCAGCATGTAGTGAAATCCTATCTCGTGGCACGTGTAATTGCTAGCATGTTGCTTTTCATGTAAAGTATCTATTAACTCCTGCAGTTCCTTAATCGCTTCTGCGTTTAATTATAGGTTCCATAATTCCACGCAATTACCTTTAAGTGCAATTACAAGAGCGTGCTAGATGGAACAGGACAAAAACACGCAATTGAACTCTTCTGTGAGTTGCAATTTCGCAGCATTACTATCTTGACCGATTTGAAGTCACCGATGTGCGACGCTTCCGGGATTCACCTACAGAGCTAAAAATGTTCCAAGCTGATCATTAATGTATGAGGGGGGAAAAAATGAAGGATTGTTGAGTTTCGCTAGGTGGTTGCCAACCATTTCCATTGCCGTATGGTTTTCACATGCACAAGGGTAAAGGCACTCAACCATACAACATAATTAAGTAATTTAGGTCAGTGTACAGTGCACCTCTGCTTTGCATCTCTCTCGAGGTGTGCCTTTGAAAGTATTCAGAACAGACAAATGAAGCAACACAGAGAGTGTACACCCCGCCGTGTCACAAATGGGCTTGATGTTTGGCCTGCTTTTAAGTTCTCAATCACACAATTTACCTCAATTTACCTCCTAGAGCGTCTAACCTTTCCTTTCATCCCCAAGATTTATCACTGTACACAGTCAAGGCACAGGCAAGGTCTCTTTTTACTGCAAATACTTGAAACAAAGGCACGTCTTGGTCGGCAGACACGCCAAATGCTTCAAAGTCTGTGTTTATGCCGGGTGATTGTGTCTGCTCAAGACGGGATGGGTATAGAGAGAGGGATAATAACAGAAGCAAAACGGAGAAAACGTAGGAGAGCAACTCAAAGAAAGAGTTAACAATGACTCCGAGAAAAACCAAAGAGTGGGAGGAGGAAGAAATAGATAGGAGAGAAAGAGTCGAGGCTTCCTTTTTAGTGGTTTTCCCTGGTCCATCAAAGGGAGCCAATTTCTCCAGAGGGAAGTAGAATAGGCTGGAATATCAATACGCCGCACACACACTCAAACACACTGGGAGGAGAATGGAGGTGAAACATAATCAAAACGGTCTTATAAGAAAAGAGAGGCACACAAAACAACACATACACACACATAAAAAAGCAGGGAATAGGACTGCTTGAAGATTGAGGAGAAGGAAGGCCCGGGAGGAGCATGACAGACAGTCAACAGAGACTCACTGTGTTTGATGCTATATACAGAGGAAGGCCAAAGGACACACATGCATTTGTATTTTTTGTTGTTTTTCTTGGAGGTCTTACAGATCAAATACTGAGGATTGGGATGACAACCACAAAACCACACACAAACACACACCCACACACATATACATAATCATGAGTCAACTAGGTCCGTATACGTCACAGGCATCCGACTTCCATTTGATATTAATTCATGAAAAAAGGAAAATGACTTATATTTCATTGTCTGTGTCCATGTTACAGCTTCTTATAATGATTGTATAATTAGTGTGTAATGTAGTTGGATTTTCTTTTGTACGTCTGAAAAATGATACACTATTTGAGGGTGGAGCTCGCTTTGGAGATGCAAAGTATTAAAAAAAAACAAACAGCCAAAATACACTAATAAAATCTAAATCCTGATCTAAAGATGTCTTCTTGCATCAAACAAATCTGCACTGTAAACTTTTTCTTTAGGTTTGTGAATCTTGTGGGAAAACAACACGTTACAGATTAAAAAAAACCTCCCTACGGCAAAATGGGAATGGAAAAGCAACATTTTTCTCAGTTCCAATTTTCCATTTTCCACAGCATCTGAAGTCAAATAAAGAGCTGTTTCCTGTTTTTTTCCAATTGTATGCAAGTCATTTTCCATTTTTTGTTGACTGATTTTAAAACTATATCCTCGCCGTTTTTCATTTCTTAATTTCAAGACAGATATCAGATGGCCACAAAATCCATGTCTGCTTCAGTCATTTGTGATTCTGTTTCAAAATTAAATCAGAAAAAACAACCTTTTGTTTTTATTTTTGTTTTCTCCTTTTCTAAACTTGGGTAGAAAAAAAACTTATCGTCAAATTTTTTCACATACCTGTGTGTAATGTTGCTCTGATTGCTTTGCATTACTTTTATAACCTCCGCCAAGGGGGTTATGTTTTTGCCACGATTTGTTTGTTTGTGAGCAACATAACTCAAAAAGTTATGGATGGATTTTGAGGAAATTTTCAGAATATGTCTGCTCTGTGTTACAGATTACATTTTGGAGGCGATCTGGATCACCGTCTGGATCCAGGAATTTTTTTGAAGGATTCTTTATCGTTGTGAGATAGGGCATGGCAGCACAGATTGGCATTTTGAAGTCATTCAGTGCCATCTAGTGGAGGAAAGTACAAACACTAACTTAAAACCAGAGCGGACATATCCTGAAAATTTCATCAAAATCCGTCCATAACTTTGAGTTATGTTGCTAACAAACTAAGAAAGAAAGAAAGAAACAAATAAACCCTGGCAAAAACATAACCTCCTTGACGGAGGTAAAAAAAATAAAAAATACAAACACTACCTAGGCGGAGGTCTGCGTTCTCAGAGTGCTTTTCTCGTTATTATTGCAATACTGAATGTGTGAAGTTGTAGTGCACGGTGATGAGTATCATCAGAGTTGTTAAAAGTATCTCTGGTTTATCCACTATGGCTGTTCTCGAGCCTCTGTCAGATTTCATTCTGGAGCTGTTTACAAATGAGGCGACCCATGCACAAATCAGCCACGCTTTCCATCGCCAGGGTGCTCTTTAATGACAGTAAGGAGGTTCTGCTCGCACCACAACCTTAGACGTCGAAACCATGCAGTGGCAGTGATCGATTTATCAGGTATGTGCAGTAATATGAAGCTCCACCTGTGACGCGTATTACTACACAAATTGTGTTTTGGAATTTAGCACTAAAACGTATCTATATCTGTTAAGACAGGTCCAGCCTATGGTAGGAAGTTTATGGCAGGATACTTGACATCTACTGGAATACGTGCTGGAGAAACAACACCAAACAAAACATTAAAAGCTGTTTTTTTTTTGTTTGTTTTTTTCCAGTTTTTCTTTCTACTGTATAATTAAAAACATGTCCTCATGTTTCATTTTAAGTTTAAGGTTTGTCTGATTTAGTTTAAGAGAATTTTTTTTAAAAAGAAGCCATAATTTATTTTTTTCCTCCGATTTTATTTTGAAACGAAAAAAACAACGAACACGAATTACAGACCCAACTGAATACCCTTTCCTCTATACCTCGGTGTTAAACGATTCCAGACGTGAACCAGAATAAATTACACCTATACTTGTAATTTACTTAATATACATCTGCATATATTGTCCCTCGGCTCCTCATTGTGTCAATTTGTCTGACGGGTGTTTCCTTAATTATAACGCTTAGGTTATGCGCTTGTGATGAGATTAAGTGTCTAATTTCATAATGTGGAAGGACGCTTCAATGAAGGAAATGAAGCAGGGAGGCGCCCGCATGAACACACGCGACGAAAGCGCATTAACCGAACGGCGCTGAGGCTTAAGTGTCACACAAACGTTTGCCTGGAAGAAAAAAAAAAGAACAAAAAAACCCAAAACAAATCAGCGCATAGAAGGGTAATACATGTGTGCAGTATGTGTTCTGGTGTATCCACATGTGTGCAGAGAGAAGAGAAACACACAGAGCGAGTACAGATGAGAAAGAGTGTGTTCTACTGTGTTGTATGTGACCAGGCTCCCCTGGGCAGCTTGGCTACCATGTGATGGAGAAGATAGCTATTTTCAGCTCAGGAAGTTTAACCTACTTATCTCCTCTCGCTGACACTCCTCCTCCCTCCACTCCTACCTATCCTCCTACCAGCCCCTCTACCCACCTCCCTCGCTGTCTCCCTGTCAACCCCGCCCCATTCCTTTTAACTCTTATTCCACAGCACTCTTTCTCATTTTCCGTGTACCTCTTCCACTCACTACCAGCTCCTGTGTTAAATCTCCCACTTTCCTTTCTACTGTAGGGATATCGTAAGGGTTTACAGTGCTGAGAATGCTGTTCTTTTTCTGCGTGAGAGAGTAATTGTGTTCCCCTTAGAAGGATGAGAGCTTAAAATACTCTAGAAGACAGTTTCTAGTTTCTGTGATGTGCATGTGTGTGTGTTGTTTATGCTGTGTTTCATAGCTGGAGAAATCCTGTGTCCGTAGGGCTGTCACAATGATGACATTTTTATTTTATAATTAACAGTCCGAGAAATAATTGCTATTTCTAATTATCGTTCATTTTATACCACCAGTATAGTATGAGCCTAATAATAGTTAATACATTAGATATAATGAAGAGAAACAGCCACTGTCACTGATAATGACTGATAATGACTTAACAGATGCTGTCCGAGTACAAGTTCCAATATAAAATGGTGGAAAACATCATGGAACTAATTAATAGCTGTGAAAATATACCATTTTTATCCAGATGGATGTATATGATTATCATATTTTTGTCAAGTAAGTACAGTACAGGGCAGTGTTGTACACTGTAAAAAATAAAACATGTATCAACTTAAATTTTTTTCTTCAGTTGGTCACACTTCAATAAAAAAATAGTTGAGTGAACCAAATGACATTACATTCAGTTATATTCAGTGTAATTAAATTTGGTTCACTTTGCTATTTTTTTGTTTTGTTTTGTTTTTTATGCGTGACCAGTTCAAGAAATTTTTTAAAGTTGATTCATGTTTTACTTTTTACAGTGTATTAGTCAAGATCTGTCTCGGTCTTGAGCTCGCTTTTTTAACGTCTTGGTCTCAGGTGTGCTTTTATTTGGCCTCAGACTGTGCAGATTTGGGATTTTAACCCACAATCTGCCAAAAAACAATTGGCACTGGCTTGAATAATCTTGATCATCTGTATCAAGCCAGAGCCACTCAGAGGGCAAAGGTCATGTTAGCAAACCCTCTCCATCCTCTTCATGCAGTTTCAGCTTCTTCCATCTAAGAGAAGGTACACTTTCCCCTGCAGAGCCAAATCAAACCCATATCTCAAATCATTTGTCCCATCTGCCATTAAGTTTTTAAATAACCTACAGGTGAGCTTGTTGGGAACAATGCACCATTAACTATGATAACTTATTTACTGAATTTATTGTATTCTGTGAGATTGATTGTTTCAGTGATATGTGAGATATGTACATGTCTGTTGCAAATCAAATTGCCCATCAGGGGCATTAAAGATTTTTAAATTCAATTCATAAAGACCCAAACGTCCAGCATTAACTAAAACCATCTACTGATCTAAACCGTTTAATACCTGTTGATCCACTAAACCTATCAAAACATGTAAATAATTAGTATAAACTACAGTTTGCAGAGCTTCTGAACATCCAAATGGGTCATATCTGATGACCATGAAAAGATGACAGTTACCGTGGAAACACTATCATCTCCTACAGCACTGATTCATCAGTAAAACCCATGGAGCTGGATCAATGACAGTGGATGGAGACAATTATTTTACATTCAGTTATTTATATCTTTGTTGAAAAAGTCCTTAACCTGAGCTTTAATGAACATCTACATGATCAGTGAATTAAATGTAGGAAAATAGACATGTATCACTCAAAAAATACAGCGGATAACATTATAATAAAGGTTTAAGAAAGGTTAAGAAAGGTTAAATAGAGAGAAAAATTCATTTGGGAACTGCTACAAAAGTAGCACTGGGTCTTTAATGGTTAAGACAAGATCGGTTGAGACCACGGCTGTTATGTTATTTGCTCACGCCATTGATTTAAGTGGAAAGGGATCTATTTCAAAGCAGCCAGTTATTGGTTGCTTGATTTGTTTCCCATGGTTCCCCAGCAATAGCAGCATATAGACACACAGCATGAGTGACACCCCTCTCTCCCCCCACCGCCACTCTCTCCCTCACGCATGCAGTGAGAGTGAAGGACGACCAGGAGAAGGTGTTTACATGTCGTGCAGCAGTGATGTCTGCAAACATGTTAAAGTTTGGTTCCAAAACCACAAAGAATACATCTGTAAAACAACATGCAAAAGCAAACTAAAACAAAAACACTGACAAAAATAAGGCATATATATATTCATTGGTTTGTTTTGGATGGTGAAGACGTTTGAGTGTTTAGTCACTGCGTTTTATTCAGCCTTGGTATGTTCCCATCATTTTAATGCTGTAATTCTGTGAATGAAACAGCTGCTGTTTGGTTGATGGATGCTGGATTTTTAACAAGGAAAAATAAACAAAGATTTGAGATTCCTTACATTGTGGTGCTTTGAAAAAAGAACAGACTGTTTGTCACGGTTACGGTTACTGTAAATCAATATTAAAATAGAGAACTCTTACTTTGTTCACTCTTCTAACAATTTTTCATTGTATGTACGATTGGTTTTGCCTCAGTCTTGACTTGCCTTGGTCTTGGATGGTGCAGTCTAGACCAGAACACTAGTACAGGGTTCCTACAGGTTTCTCCAAGTTAAATTTAAGACGTTTTAAGACTACTTAGAACAGAATTTAACACCAATTTCACGGCCATACTCGCAAAAATTCATGACCCCGAGAAGTCAGGAAAAAGTATTTATTCACTTCAATGCCTTGATTCCCAATGTTCAGTTATTTCTCACCGGGGGCTGCAAAGTTAGAGATAATTGGTTCTTAATTTCAATATAAATTGTAGGGTTGGAATGGGTGGAACTGAATAGACTAAGGTTATTTTCTTTGCAGTTTGGACATTTAACAGACACATTTAAACACAACACAGTGAACACGTTTATAACAACATAAGTTAAGACCTACCATATCCATTATAAAACCTTTTAAAGACTTTCTTAAGGTATTAAATGCAGATTTGTAAATTCAAGACTTTTAAGACTTTTTAAGGCCCCATGGGAACCCTTGTGAAACTGTGAAATGCCTTTATGTTATTTATAAAATGTGAAGTACTTCTTTTTTCTAAGGGACTTCCTGTATACAACGTTCTGCAATAACATGAACACGAACAGTGGTATTTCATTAAACCTGGACCTTTCAGTGGTTGTGACACACTAGGTAGCAAGTGAACATTTAGTCTTGGAAACTGATGTGTTGGGAGCAGCAAAATGGGCAGAACAATGATCTGAGTGACTCTGACAAAATACAATTGTGATGACCAAATGACGAGGGCAAAGCACCTGTAAAAACTGTAGTTCTTGCAGATATGCAGAGGTTAGTGTCTGGCAAAACTGTTTTAAAGATGGACAACTGGATTTCAACTGAAATCTGAGCACGAAATCTTACAAACGGAACATTTAAACTATTTTTCTTTAAAGTTTTCTCTGTTAAAAAGGCATTAAGAATAATGAGGTTACAGAAATCTGCCATTTAAATGTATTTTCTGTGAATGGCATTGGCTCTATATTTTCCTGTGTTTTTCATCAAATGCAGGTAAAAAGTAAGTAACTGTGATGAGAGAGGCACACTGAATAAACTGAAGGACATTTTGGACAATTTGTATCATCCATCACACTCTGACAGAGGACAGAACGTGACAGAACATCCGCCATTCACACACTGTTTTAGAATGAACATCTTATACAATGGAAGGTAGACCGAAGACTAAACTGAAAATAGACTCAATATTCTGCAAATAATCCACTGATTTCTTTGCCATTTCTCCTTTTCTCAGACCGACAGATATTGAATTTCCCCTTGGGAATGAACAAAGCTTATCTGTATCTTTATCTGGATCTGTATTGACAGACCATCTGTGTTTATTGTTTATTGAAGTACTGACTGAAGGGCAAGTAAAATAAGAGTTTCTCTACTTGGTTCTTTTATTTTTTGGTTTGTTTTAAAATGTGCAAAATGAATTATGTTTATATCGCAACTGCTGCAATTGTATTTCCATTAGCTGCACAAATGAATGAACAATTAACTGAGTATATTAATGATTATTTTAGAAAAGTATATCATCATACATCCTTCATATACTGTGTGTGACACTAGGTAACATAGGTCAACATAAGTCTGATAGGGCGTCAATATAGTCTCTTTACAACGCATTTATCATCAAAGCAAATGAATAGACAAGTCTGTGGAAATTATTACAAATATTACATTATTTTCCTCATTTAACCCATAAAGACCCAAACATCAACTTGTGACCAAAAGCATCTACTGATCTAAAAATGTTTAATATCTGTTGATCCACTAATCCGATCAATCCATGTAAATAATTAGTGTAAAATACAGTTTGTCATCTTTTCATGGTCATCAGATGTGACCCATTTGGATGTTCAGAGGCTCCATAGTTACCATGGAAACACCATCATCTTCTACAACATGGATTCACCAGTAAAACCCATGGAGTTGGATCAATTACAGGGGATGGACACACTTGGTTTATGTTCAGTTAATGATAGATTTAGCTGAAAAAGTCCCTTTTTCCAGTTCTCTCTCTTTAACATAATAACCCTCAACCCTCAACAACTGCATCTACATGACCAGTGAATTAAATGTAGGAAAATAGCCATTTAACACTCAAAAAATACAACATACTTTGATATAATTACTTTTGAATTTACTCTGAGCTTTAACATAACATAGGAAATTAAATATAGCAAAATACTTGATTTATAGTAAAAAAAAAAAAAAAAGCAATATACAGATGATAAATAGTAAGTAATCAATTAAGAAAAGACCCATCAACATGCAATCCCTAATGTGGTGGTGCACCATCTACCTGGACAATGATGGCTGGTTGAAGGTCATCCAACTGTGGTGCCACATATTCAATCCAAAGGTCAAGAGAAACATTATCAGTAATTAATCACGTTGAGGAAAAATGGGCAGTGATTCGACTGCGCATGATCCCCCACTGTGATTAAAAACTTTAATAACCAATAGGCTTTACACCGATCATATCGGCTATGTCGGATCAGCCGACATTTGGCATTTTTTGAAATGTTCATGATCGGCCGTCATGTCGTAAATCACCGATCCGATCAATGACGTCATGGTCGTGTTGAAACTTTTAAAATCTGTCTCATTTTCGTCTTCGGCAAAAAAATTTCAACACGACAAATTTAATCAGGCACTTGGAAAAGACACACGGAGGAGCATGTCGAGTTCAAGAAACACAGCGAGGAGAAAAAAAAGAAAAGCAAACTCCGAAATGGATGCAAACAACTTTAGACAGTGCTCGTCCGTATAGTCGGACATAAGTACACAAGTAATTTAAATATTGCTCCTCACGTGATCAGATCGGTGATCGGCACAAAAATTGTGATCGTGTAAAGCCTAATAACCATGAAGTACATAGAACAAATCTGAGGAACATATCTCATCAATTAATTTTGCAATACTTGTCTTTTTCTTTTTTTTTTAATTGTAAAGAGGATTTGTGGACACCCTGTACTATTTTTCTTTGTAAATGATGACAAATTTGTTCAACTTTAAGTTCTTTTTCAATGGTAGTCATAGAAAATGTTTTCTTTGTATTCAAGTAAACAGACATATCCACAGAGTGCTCACTGCAGACAAGTCAAACTCTACATCTTGCTAATCTAGCATTCCTGCTCTTCAGTTTCCTGTTTTGCTGTCATGGCACTGGGTAAATATTGCCTGTGCGAGGCTTCGACAGAATGAATCTGGTAGACCCCCCCTGAGAGCTGAAAGCATGAGCCCGGCTGACTTAAAATGTACAGTCATCACATCACAAGTGCTGCCCTTATCCTCAGGTATTTTTTCATACCTCAGACTATTTGTACTGCTTGTTGAATTCAAAGCTGACCACATGCCAAAAATGCTCATGGCCAAATTGTGGATTATTTTTACTTGGGCACAGTGGAGAAGTGATTCCACCCTGAATAAAACTGTCATGTCAGTGTGAAAATAGGAAATTCAGACCTGTCCAAACTGTAGATATCCTGCCTTTTCAGCCAAAGAAATCAACACTTCACCTGTTTATACCCAGTTTATGTTTCTTAAATCTTGAACAAATTGACCAAGGGGTTCAGAGACTCGGATGCAAGAGTCCCTCATACATTTAGGCAACATGCATCTTCTAATTACAGCTGACAAGTGGAAAATATTTGCATATTCTAACCTTGTAGACTTACTTCATCAAGGACGGGCTTTGTTTTCCTTTGAAATAATGTCTCTATGTGGGATAGAATACGCTAAATAATGAGCTGCCATCTCGCCCTGCCTCAATCATCCCTTTCACAGTTAAATCATGCACCTTGGCCATTAACAGTCGAAATAATAGACTTAGCAGCAAGACTTTTTTTTTCTGATTAGGTGCTGGTGTGAGCTCTAATGACAGCAGAGGAAACAGACCTAATCCATCTCAAGTAGGCCGAATCATTTTCTGAGAATGATCGGTCCAAAAGCGGTTAGCGCTGCAAAGTGGAAGTAGTGCTGAGAAATGATTTACTGCAGAAACAGACCTCAGCACACACATATTGCATTACAGTAATTGGCTAATGAGTAATGGAAACACCGAGGCTACTTTCTTTCCTGTGCCTGTTGTTTTTTTGTTTTATTTTCCCTCTCTCCACCAAGTGACCACGTGTGCTTGTGTGTTTGTTTGTGTACTCGTCCACACTGAGTGGCTCAAGGACTCAGGTGCTGTTTGAAGCGCTGATATTTGAAGTGGCATTCACGGTTACCAGCTTAGGCAAACACAGGCCACAAATACCACAAGATCTAAAGGAATATAATCCAATACTTTTACGCAAGTACTCCATGTAGGTAACAGTAATTTCCTCATTATAACCACAACATTTTCAATAACAACAATATTTGGCACAGTTATTTAAGTACATAAGTGAATGGATGTCCTTCAGTCCTGGAGCATCTACAGCCCGGATGTCCATGGTTCATGGGAGTGTAGCTCTCCTTCACCGTGGTTCTCCCTGAGGTTTCTTTTTTTCCCCTGGATTTTTTTTTTTGTTGTTTTTTGAGTTTTTCCTTGCAGAGAAGGAGGGTCTCAAGACGGGGCATGCCCAGGACATTAATTCATGTGCTTCATCAACCTGTTTGCTGATTTTCATATTCAACAAATTCTGTAAAGCCCTGTTGGGTGACTTTGTTGTGATATTGGGTTCTACAAATAAAACTGCATTGAACTGAATTAAAGGTAGGTAGGTAGGCAGGTAGGTAGGTAGGTACGTAGGTTTACCGAGGTCGTAAGAAAATAAGTAAGCAATACATCATTTTTTTCAGATTTTCATTTTTTGTTGTATTGTTACCTTCTTTCCTTCCTTCTTACCTTCTGATATAACTACTGTACCCCAGTGTATCTCTGTCTACTTTAGTTATTTTTCAGAACCAGATTCATGTCATGAAGTACTCCTTGATGGGTTTTCCACTTCCTTAAGTGAAACCATTGTAACGGAAAATACATCGTCACAAAGCCAAATATAGGGCTGTTTTAGTGACTCACCAAACTATTGTATTTTCTCAGACTAAAAATAAAACTCGGAGTAAAACAAGTCATTGCCCACAAATAAAAAATAAAACTAATAAACACACAAAAACAAACAATCCTACAATATGTTAAACCAAGTAGAACTACAGGTGAAATTGGAATTGTGCTTAAATGGATTTGCAGAAGATGGGATGTTTAAGAGTTTTAACAATGATTTTGTAAATCATATTTGATATCATGCATGTTTTCATCCTTGCACTTGTATTCTAGGATATTTATACTTGGTAGGAATTCAAGTCATCTGCACTGGATCTGTCTTATTTTTATTGTTGATGTTTGTTGCCTTTGCGTAACTTGAACCTTGCTACATAACAAATGTTCCCTAGTGAGATAATAAAGATAACATAACCTACTTTTCCCAGCTTCGATAAATCAAGACATTCCTCATAATACCTGAAAAGCTAAACTTAAAACTAACCCTAAACATAAAAAACAAACCAAATCTGTCCAAGATCTCAAACTAAAATTACTCATAAAACCAACTAAAACTCAGTTGAAATCATAAAAGATAATGACATATAAAAATGAAAAATATGAAAAGTTGAGTTTTTCGGAATCTAGATTTTTTTTTTTCCCCAACATAACAACCTGAAATATTTAATGTAGTGCAATGCAGCTTTTTTTTTTTTTTTTTTTTTAATTTATTAAGCCTTTATGTACCTGGCCAAGATGGAAGCAATATTGTCACATCATTACAGTTTTACAAAGATAAAAACATTTCAAAACACAGAGAAAAAAAAACAAAAACAACAGTGGAAACATTACCAGACCAACAGCCTTGATTCCAGAGTCTTAACACTTTCTTTAAAATCAAAGGAATCGATGATTGAAGACGGAGCCCAGACTGAAGCTTGAACATACGCAATAATGCAGGACTTTACTGCACAATGGCTTAATTATTGTACTTTAAGTGCATTTCACTGATAACACTTGCACACTATGAGAGTGCAGTCGCTGTATTGTACTAAAACTTTCACTTGAGTAAACAATGTGAACACTTCTTCCACCGCTGACAGTAACTGTAATTATTTTTTTCTTGTCAACTTGGCAAGGACAGCGAGCAGTTCAAGCAATCAAAACAGAAGCACAGAGGTATAACTCCCTTGTTAAACTGGAGGGACACAATGTTAAATTGACTTTTATAAAGCCTATACCTCCTTCAACTCCAAATCTCACGACCCCTATGGGTGCTGTGGAGGCAATGAGTCCGGACACATCCGTAGGGTTTGTATTCTCACTGCAGTCATTTTGGGAATTAAGTGGCTTGGTTTATTGTATGGCTTCATGACCTCAGTCAATCATCTCTTCTTTCCACTATTTCTCTAAAGGAACAACCTCTGTCTTGTGTCTGATAGTGAAGGCTTCTCAATAAGACCCGCACACAACTGAATACACACTCACGCATGTATATACACACACACACAGAAATCTCAAAGGCTATAGAAAGTAAACAGGATTAACTGGCTATCCCGCGCTCCACTGTAAACGGCCTGTAATGGCAGCACTGCTTCTAAATCCCTCCATCTCTTTCTCTCCCCCCACTCTCCCTCCCTCCCTTTTCTATTAAACATGGAGGTTAATCCTCAGCCCCCCTTGTCCCTGGTGCCGTGGCCCAGGATAAGCTGTCAGAGCTGGGCTGCTGAGACTCAGCTCTGCTCCAACAGCCACACAGGCTGGACGCAGCGGACGTGTGTGTGTGTGTGTGTGTGTGTGTGTGTGTGTGTGTGTGTGTGTGTGTGTGTCTATGAGAGAGAGAGATAGAGAGAGAGTCCATGTGCATGTTTGTGAGTCAAAACATCCATACCTATAGTCAGTGTTGGAAGAGGTACAGAAATAGATCCCCAGGATGTAGTTTGTAAAGAATTCTGCTTATTCAAAGTGATTAAAGGGCTCACATTTTAAACCCACTTATATTAGTCTTTGGTTCATTTATTTGTGTATTTAGACCCTAATAGTTCAAAAAGTTTGAATTTGAACCCTCCAGGTGATGCAAAGCTATCTTTATATTAATTTTAGAAAAAATCGAGTGGATTTCTAGTAAAACTGGAACACTATATTAATAAAAGGACTCATATTTTCATTCAGAAATGGAGGAAGCCACTGGAATTTTTGGGAGTGCGGGATAATTTGAACTTAAATACATAACATGATGCATGACGGTGCAGCCGGATGGTGGAGGGGATCGAGTTTGGGGGTGGGAGGTTCTCATCTCTGTTTTTTGCGGACAATGTGGTCCTTTTAGCTTCATTGAGCCGTGACCTCCAGTTCTCACTGGGGCGGTTCACAGCCGAGTGTGAAGTGTCTGGGATGAAGATCAGCACCTCCAAGTCTGAGTCCATGGTCCTCAGCCGGAAAAGGGTAGAGTGCCCTCTCTGGGTCGGGGAGAAAGTCCTGCCTCAGGTGGGGGAGTTCAAGTACCTCGGGATCTTATTCACGAGTGAGGGTAGGATGGAGCGGGAGGTCGACAGGTGGATTGGGGCGACGTCCGCAGTAATGCGGTCGCTGCACCGGTCCGTTGTGTTGAAGAGGGAGCTGAGCCGTAAGGCGAAGCTCTCGATTTACCGGTCGATCTACGTTCCGACTCTCACCTATGGTCATGAGCTCTGGGTAATGACCGA
>JAQQZY010000003.1:16572377-16587917 GCA_030068375.1 Ostorhinchus rueppellii | reverse complement strand
TCTCACGGTTTTCCCTTTGGCCAACTTTCTTTGACCTCAAGCAGATGTGCTATGTTTGTAAAATGGCCGGAATTCTCTTTTAAGTTTCACTTTCAGTTTGTACAGTAATATGGTGTGACCCCCCCCCCCCCCCCGAACCTGGCCATCTGTAATTGTTTTTGTTATATTTTCGGTGCAGAGATAGAAATATAAAAGACAGTTAATGCAGACAAACCTATTTGAACTCCTTTATTCCCTCACCTAAAGAGAATCGATAAGGAATCTGATCAATAAGCAAAATTGATAATGTAATCTGAATCGTTCAGTTCTTATCAATTCTCATCCCTAAGCATGACTATGATTTTAAATGTTCTACCTCTAAATTTCTAAAATATTTTTCATGCTCCGACTTTAAATAATGATTTTCTACCACAGCTAACAATTTTGCTTCACTCAGGAAGCAAAATCTCCCATTAAACTTTAAAGAAATATGTTTATAAACTATATGGACAAAAATATTGGGACAGATGGCTACAGCTTGTAAGATCTCCTGTTCATGCTGATTTGAGATATAAATATAGCCCAGACCCGTTAGTCAAGAAACACCTGAATTCAGTGTGTCCGAATACTATTGTCCATGTAGTGTATTTAGTGTCCACTTGTGATCTGATCATCCAGGATGCAGGATTAAGTCCAAGACTGAAAGTCTCTAACAGTGTAAAGCCTGTTTACCAATGGGGAAAATGCTGTCAGAATAAAAAACCTTGATAAAAATGAATCAGATGTAATCAGTTAAGCAATTAAGAGTCGCATTACATATTCAAGTTTTAATATTAGGGTTAATAAACTGTGACCTATTATAATCTTAAAAGCAATGTTCCTACAGTGCTAATCATCAAGGTCCTTGTGGTGTGGTATCTACAGTACCTACCCTGCACTCAGCAGCAGTGCTGTACTTTATTCCCTGTCAAACCCTGTATAGAATCAGGTTATAAAAAATAAATTATCTGTAAAATAGGCGACTGAGGCAGGAGCTTTCTGCTGTCTTACACACTGTCAAAAGACAAAAACACCCCTAAAAACTAATCGTTGACAGCATAGCAACTGTGTAGCTGTAGCTCATTTCCATGCAAAAAACGTGTGCAGTAAAAAAGAAAAAAAAAGTGGAGCTTTTACTTGGAAAACATTTGCAGGTGCTGAGACTTACAAGTAAGGGCTCACGGGCACTGCCTACCTGCACGTCGTCGGGAGCTGGGATGTAGGTTGCTCTTTTGAAGGTGTCCGTCACATTTCGCAGGATCTCCGTGGAAAAGAGAAGGTCGCCACTGAGGTAGCTCCTCCTCAGCAAGAGCTCCAGGAGACTCCTTACGATCTGAGACATGCCCTCCCCGGCCAGGGTCCTCTGACCCTTCGCGAGATGCTCTCGTAACTATAAAAGACGTTCAAGAACACAATGAGGGGAGAACAAATATAGTCTGCTTTGTGAAAAGCTTAACCCATAAAGACCCAAACATCCACCATTGAACAACACCATCTACTGCTGTAAATGTTTAATACCTCTTGATCCAATAATCCTATCAATACATGGAATTAACTGATGTAAAATGCAATTTCTCATCTTCTCATGGCCATCACATATGACCAATTTGGATGTTCAGTGGCTTTCATGAACATTCTACATGACTGATAAATGAACCCATATAGACCCAGTGCTACTTTTTTGGTGGTTCCCAAATGAATTTTCCTGTAGATTTCACCTTTCTTAAGTGATTCATCACCACTGACTGTAATAATATCCTCTGTATTTTGTATTTTTTCCGTATAAATAATGTATATTTCCTATATTTCATTTACTGATCATGTAGATGTTCATAAAAACTCAGATTAAAGTTGAGAATTATATCAGAAACAGAGAAGTGATTTTTTATACAAAGATATCAACAACTGAGCATAAAAAGAAGTGTCCATCCACTGTTATTGCTCCAAACTCCATGGGTTTTACTGGTGACTCAACGTTGTAGAAGATAATCTGAACATTCAAATGGGTCATTTCTGATGACCATGAAAATTATTTACATGTATTGACAGGATTAGTGGATCATCAGGTATTAAACAGTTTAGATCAATACTGTAGATGGTTTTTGTCACCAGTGGGTGTTTGGGGTCTTTATGGGTTTATTATAGGAAATACATGATTTTCAGTGAAAAATAATATAAGACTAAATGGTGACAAATCCGTTAAAAAAAGGTTAAATTGAGAGAAAAAAATAATTTGGGAACTGCCATAAAGCTAGCATCGGGTCTTTATGGGTTCAGTGCTAAATGTAACGTGTTCTCTTCTTAGGCTTAGGATTATGCAGTCGGTAAAACCAAACACTACAAGGATCACGTTTGAACACAGATGTATATATGCACATGGTGGGATGTTATGTACTTGTGCTTAAAATAGGAAATAAGAGAGAGAGAGAGAAACAGAGAGAGAGAGAGAGAGAAACAGAGAGACACTCAGACAGAGAGAGAGAGAGAGAGAGACCTAGAAGTACTCTGAGGGAAAAAAAAATTGGATGTCATCACTTCAGAGAGAGAAGGAGAGATAGAGAAAGCAAGACGGAGGGTGAAATGCAGAGTGAGAGAGGATGAGGTAGACACAGGGCCTGGAAGAACAGAAGATAACAGCAATCACAGAAAATTAATTATTGACTCCTGGTGTTAATGAAAGGTTGGAACAGAAGCTAACAGTGCAATCAGCTTTGTCACGCACAATTCCTGACCCTCATCTCCTTCCGCCATCATTGAGGAGATGGAAGGGGTTGAAGTTCACAGAGGAGGAAAACAGTCTGGCTGATGAAGACATTCATTAGCTATGTTCATTAATTGATAAGTGTGAGTGCAAAGCTCTGGAAAAGCTAATTAGAGATACAGAGAGATACATTTTGAGTAAAGTTTTTAAAGAAAGTTGAGGAGAGGCACATGATGGGTAAGTAGGGGAAAATATGGGCAGAGGAACGCTTTAATGAAGAAAAAAAAAAACGAGTAGAGTCTTCACTAATGAGATAGACAAGTTTGATGAAGGTGAGTGATGCTGCAACTTACTGGCTGAAGTGATGCAATCTAAAACACATTTCTCTCTCCTCTCACTGAATGATTCATAGAGAGCTACAGCGGTCTAGATGTGTACGGTAAGGGCTTGGCTATTTTTGTATTTACAGAGGAAAAGGAACTTACAGATACATGTAAATATCTATAATCAAGTGAGACGCATCTGGCGAAGCTCGGAGGACCCCAGAAAGCAACTCCGTTATTGTCCAGCATACAACGACGACTAGCAGATCCTAGAATGAAAAGACACAAATACAGATTCATTAAACACGCAAAACAATCCAAAAACCAGGTACACAACGCTGCCAGTCATCCTTCACGTGAATGTGATAACTATTTTTTGTGAAAGGACAGTTTCTAAATGTAAACATTTTCATGCAATTTATTTTTTGATTTTAGAATTATCATTATTTATACAGGTAGGTTTATTATTATTATTATCAGCATCATTATTAGCATTATTATTAGCATTATTAGCATATTAGCATTTTACTGGTTTGATCCACTTTAGATCAAACTGGCCTGTACTAAACTAAATGAACTAAAATGATTTTGATATCCTTGATCGTTAATATCTTCAGTGTAATTTTTGCATTTCACAAATTCTTCCCACGGGCCGAACTGGATCCTCTGATGGGCCGGCACTATGTTTGACATCTGTGATTTATATGCTGCATAAGAACTGTCCAGTCTGTGCCATTAAACCTGCTGTTTGTACATCAGTAAAATAAAGCCCATTCAAAAATAAAGTCGGGAAAAGTAGGAGTTATAGAACGGGAACTGTATCAGCAAAATAGATTTTAAATGAGACTGTAGAAACAGTTTGGCTACTTTGAATATTTAATGTTACTTAGGATTTTGACAACAGTGAACCATTTCACATATCGCCGTTCTAAATGGTTTGGCAGCTCAAACCTACTGGTTGTTTTACCTGTCAAAGCAGCGATGCCAACATACTTAACTAAAATTTCAAAGCCAAATAAATATGGGCCTGATTTCTGGCTCGGCTCTTTTTATGAGAATGAGATTGACGTAAATAAACTATAAACTTTAACAGGTAATTAAATTTGATGCATTGATTTAGCTCAAATGCAGCGTTCTTTCAGCTATAATGTTTCACTGGCAGGCACAGTCTGATGTCAGAGCCAAGGCTATAGTTTGACAGATGTAGAGACACATACTAATACTACGGGTACGTTGAACCACATCTGTTCTTGGCTCAAATTCTGACAAAGAAAGCATAAAGTTTGTTCCTATTTTTGCTTTTTTGGAAGTTGAAAGAGAATGTCTGGCAGAGCAGACTGCAGCAGTAAGTAAAACACAAATATGGCTTGACTTTATACAAGCAGGACACATCTGCTGCACTAATTAAGAATTAATGCCGGATAATGCATGAGTTGGTATTTTACCACTCCATGCGGAACTATTTAGAGACAACCATTTTCAGTTAGACGTGAATTCGAGTAAAGCACTAAAATCTACACGAGGACACCGAAACTAAACCAAACATTCAAGCATGTGTGACAAGTCAGTAGGTGTTGGAAAAAATCCACATCGACAATACGACTAAACCTGGAGAGCTATCTTGTTTTATTTTTCTGGAGCTAAAACGCCTCTGAATACTCGTCAAACTGATGCAGCAATGACACGTTATAGTAACTGATGCAAAACAAAGATAAAGATGACTAAATATCTGCTGTTGTTGATGTTGCTGATGTTTCTGGTGCATGTTATTTACAAAAAGCTCCAAAAATCTATCAGTTTTAAGAAAGTCTTCACATCACATTCGACGGTGTCTTTAAAAATGTCCATTTAAGTGACTAATGCAGCACGGCATTGAAATATGTTTTTTTTCTGCAGCAGATACTGTAAAATAAAAAGAACATTAGGTTTTGAACAGCTCTATCTGGAAAGAATTACGCTGATTTGGTAGATATGGCTATCTGTATTGAAGGTTCAAAAAAATAATTAAAATGTTGAAAAATTCTTCACTTTTGGCTTTAATTCTGATCCATTTTCTTGAACTTTGACACTATACGACTGGTTTGACGCACAAACTTACAAAGAACCAAAGGCTGTGATGACTGCAGTGGATCTGAATGGAAATTTGTTCTTTTAATAAAATGTGTGGCTCACAGTGAAGCCAAGTATCTGGTTTTCTGTGACTGAAATAATTGTTAAAGTTTGTTTCTGTTTTTGAAGTCAAATATTTATCATTTGTGTTTTTTCTAGTTTCTCATTAATCTTCAGGTTATAGTTGTGTTAATTTACAGGGTACACCCCCCCCCCAAAAAAAAAAAAAAAGGGAAAGCAAGGGGTATTGTTTTTGGTTCGGTTTGTTTGTTAACAATCTAGCAGCAAAACAATTGGTTGAATTCATACCAAATTGGGTGTATACATTGCCAGTGCAGTGACCCAGAGCAGATATCATTACATTTTGGAAAATGTAGGTCAAAGTTTTAATTTGTAATTCATTTTTTTTACACCCTCCCATTTACTTATAATCGGCAAAATTTTACATGTATGTAGCAGCAAAACTACTGGGTGAACTCATACTAAATTTCATTCATAGAATGCCAGTGACCCAAAATAAATTACTTGACTTTTTAGGAAAAGTTGGTGAAAAAAATGTTATTTTTTTAAATCTTTTTTTCCCCTCCCATTTACTTGTAATGGACTGAACTCCACATGTCAATTTTGTTCCAGTTTACTTCAGACTTGACACATATATAGAGGCAACTGATATGCTGACATCAGCACACACATAGACATGATGACATCAGCTGCATTGACACCAAAATAAGCTACAATATGTGCGTGGGGCGGGGTCTGTTGGGCCTGGCACCGCTAGTTATTGATCCCCCACTGAAATGGGGCATCTCTTTTTCAAGGGAGACCGGGCCAAGGCGGCAACGATACAGTCACATAACGAAAGTTTTGCAATGAAAGCATTTTCAAACAGAAAAAAACAAACATTTACAGACCAACCGCCTTGATTCCAGAGATTTAAAGTCAGTGTTTGTAGCTGGAGCTCAGACTGAAGCTTCTTCCAGCATGAAAATCTAAAGGATTTATTTCCCAATTCTATGTCATTATTTTTGGAACAAACACTGTCAGGATGTTCTTTGAGATGGAGCTGACAACACTTACGCAGCCCCATTAGTGACATGAAATGGCATTTGTGTGGAAACAGGGGGACGAGACACAGCCAAAAGCATCACTATCCTATCCAGGACCTCACCCATCCCTGTTATGAACTGTTCCCAAGATAGAGATACAGAGGTCTCACATGAAAGACAGTAGTTGCTTTAAAACTTGCACATAAAAATTTGCTAAAACGAAAAATGACACTTTCACCACACTCTTGATTAAACTTTTTTGCACTGGCAAGAGGTGTTTTCTACACACAAAACTGCAATGGAAAGACTTTTTTCCCCAATTAGAGTCACATGAATAAAAAAAAAAGAGGATTAACGGTTACAAGTGACAACGAAGAGTTTTTAAAGAAACATGGTGCGATATGTGAGGACACACCAGGAAACCAAACATTTTTTTTAATTTGGTATGGGATAGACGGGTAATATATAATAACAATAATGAATATATCTGTAAATACACGCTATTTATGTTCATCACCATGTTTATTGAATGACTTGTCATGTCATCTCATGATAATAAATAAACAAATCGCCGCATTTGTGATTTCGCATTTGTGCCATTACGCACTTCTGATTTTTTTTTAATATTTGGTAAATATCGATAAAGTTTTGCGTAGATGTCCAATGGAAAAGTGACTAGTGAGATTCTGGGGCAGTTCTGATCCAACTGCTGTCAGACTGATAAACACACACACACACACGTCAGAGATAAACAGTGCTATACATGGACGGATCTCACCTACATCGTGCAATATTGAATGACTTGGACTACATTCAGTGCAATACTTTTTGACATCGAATCAGTACTGTTCTTGTACTTTCTTCACAGATTTTATCATGTGCATTATTTATTTTTTAATATATTTTCCATACTATTTTATTTTGTCTATAAGTGTTAAATCTGTGTGTGTGTGTGTGTGTGTGTGTTTTTAGGCACCAATGTACCGTAATTTCATTTTTGCATTACATCAATGTTGGAAATGTTGAAATGACAAAGAGAGAATCTGATTCTGAATCCCATGATCACATGACTGACCAGTGGCGTTAGTTGGACACTTGTTGTAGACGGTTTCTCCAGCTGAGGCTCTCTTCCATGACATGGAGAGGAGGTGCTCTTCTTTACATATCTCATGAGGAGCTGTGGAAAACCGCATTATGAAAAGTGAATTGACAAGAACTGTCAGAGAAAAAGAACAGAGCAAAAGAAAAATCACCATGCGCACACTCCCACAGTCACACATATGGCCACAAAAAAAAAAAAAAGACAGAAAAGCACAAAAAACAAGATTCAAATCAATGTTCTCCTGCAGCAGCTCCCAATCTTATTCCCTTGTACATTGCTCAGTGCTCTCTGTCAGTGTCAGTGCCTCCGTACAGTATCTCATTCCCTCTTCATCTTACCCCTCTCTTTATTCATCTGTTTCCCCCCCTCCATCTCTTTCATAGCCCTAATGAAAAAATGCCAGAGTGCTCTGAATCTATTCCGAGGGGGCAGACGAGTGCTGGCAAAGGCGATGCAGAAAGATGAAGAAGGAAAGGACAGAAAGTGGAGAGTGGAAAGAGAGGGATAGAGACAGAAAATAGAAAACATCATATGACGTTCCCCCGCAGTGCCAACAGACAAGATCCTCGTCTTGTGTATTAAAAGAAAAAAAAAGGCTTGAGAAGTACTTGAAATAAAGGGGTCACGATGGAGGTTGCAATCAAAAGTTTACCATTTGGAGTCTGTCAGATATCAGCGTAAGCGTGGACGCATGTGGCATTCGGGTTGTGTGAAAAACGCACACGGCGTATTCACGTGCAGATGCAGTTTGAGTGGAGAGTTGTGCTTATTAAAACACACTGTTGCCTGCAGAGGCTGACACTGACAAATCACACTGAGTGGGCCACGGAATATCTCACATGGAACAAAGAGAAGTATAGAGGGAGTGAACAAACGATAGTGAAAATGACATGGAATTAGTGAGATAAGCAGTACTGGGGATTAAATAGTACCGTGTTAAAGTGCTGCAGAATTAAATGATGAAATAAATGAAATTTCAGTATGTTATAATACTAAAAAAAAAAAAGTAATATTCAGCAGTGAAGGTTGGGATTGGAACCAATTGAATATCTTTTGCCTAACTGGGATTTGCAGTGGCTGCTAAAAATATTGTTAAAGGCTGTGTTTGATTTGTCCATTCTGGTTGTGTTTTTTTTTTTGTGTGTTTAACAGGATATTAAATCTGGTCAACATCCAGACATAGCAAGTAATGATAATGCATATTAATAATAGAGCAAAGGAGAAGAAGTAGGAATAGTCCATTTTGAGCGTAACATGGCAGTAATGTCAGACAACTGATGAATAAGGAAGCAAAAAAATATACAAATAGAGTAAATACTTGACATGCAAAGACTACAAGTTCATCGTATGTTGTAATTAGGGTTAAGATGGTATGATTGGTAATCTTTTCTTTATTTTTTTTTATTTTTTTATTTTTTTACGTTTTAACCCATAAAGACCCAAATATCCACCTGTAACCAAAATCATCTACTGATGGAAACGATTGAATACCTCCTGATCCACTAATTCTATCAATACGTCTACATAACTGGTGTAAAATGCAGTTTGTCATTATTTCATGGTCATCACATATGACCTGTTTGGATGTTCAGAGACTCCTTCGTGAACATGGAAGCACTGTCATCTTCTCTCACCAGTAAAACCCATGGAGTTGGATCAATGACAGTGGATGGACACACTGAGTTTCTGTTCAGTTAATGATAGATTTTACTGAAAAAGTCCTTTTTTTCTTCGGTTTTCTCTGTTTATAGGATATGTGATATGTGAAAATACCTAATTCACACTGAAAAACACAGAGGATCATATTGTAATAAATGGTAATAAATCACTTAAGAAAGGTTAAATAGAGGAAAAAGTTAGAATTTAGGAACTGACACAACAGAAGCACTGGGTCTTTATGAGTTAAACTCAGCCTCTACAGTAGTCATGTACACTATGACTGACTATAGGTGCATTTACTTCAACAAATTCAATGCACATTTTACATTGCATAAAATCTGTAGAGAAACAGCAAACTCTGAAAAAAACTTTCAGAAGTTTGCAAGTTTTTTGCAGCGCTTTCACAGATAAAGTGTTAAAACACGTCTGGTACAACAGGTCATGATGAGAAGGCCAGATTATTCCTCTGCCTCGTTCACGAAAAAAAGGCATCATGACTAATTTAAATGCTACAGAACACTCAGCATCTTCTCCTGTTTTATTACAAGTGAAACAAAACAGCCGAGATTATGGAAGTGCACATGAATAATATTTTCACGTTTGCCCTTTTTTCAAAGTTTACCTCAAATTCAATAAACGTTTTATGGAAAGACAGCATATGGCAGTTTTTCTACAATAAGATTAAAAAATAAATAGATATAAAATAGATATATACACCTTTATATACTACCTTTCATGAGAGTTGGCTTTGATGGTCTGTTTTAGTGTGAATCTTTTCAGTCATCTGCCAAAACTCAATCAATCAATCAAAAATAAATAAATAAGTCACGAAGCACCTGACTCTGGCAATGAAACTAGTATTCACCATTAATGTTAACATATTCTACAACAATGTTTCTCAACGGGTGCAGTATTGCACCATGGGGGGTGTTTGGACAAGAAAGCTGAGAGAGGGGGTGCTGAGACCGAAATGGGGGGCGCTAGTTTGTGTAAGTATTAATATGAAGCAGGATGTTATGTCAATGGCAAAATTCCATGCCAACTCTAACACCCACACACACTCGACACTCGCAATTGTTTTTGCGTGGGGGGGGAGCTCAAGATGACGAAAAGGGACATTTGCTCAAAAAAAAATATTGAGAAACACTGCTCTATTAGTAGGGTTACAAGGATTCTACTTACAGGTTTAAACTGATGTTTACTACTTTTCATCTCAAAGCCACAATTTTAATCATTTACTAGAAAAGTAAAAAGCCTCATTATTTGATTAAATTCAAATAGTTGTGTAATTGGAGTTTGAATTAACAAAGTAACAACAAGTAACCTGTCACCTATTATGTTTCAAGAGCAGCTGTCCCAACATTAGTAATAAGGATAGATCACAAAGGAAGTACCACCCGATGGAATAAAATAAGAATCAATGAATGGATACTGACAGGAAGACAAACAAAAGATATGTAGAATGTATGATGGGCGTCTGTAGCTGTGGCGCTCTTGTACAGAATCACTTCCAATCAGGCTGAAAAATACTATGAATGTGCAGATTGGGTACGCACATGCAAACCTGAAAAAACCTCAGAGAGCTAAATGTAGCTGCAAAGGCAACAGCATTTCCTACAGGCATTCGAGGCATAAATATTATACATGTACACATACCAGGGCACTTCTTCTCATTACAGGACCGGACCTCCTCTCCTGAGCCGTCACAAGGGTAGCCCTGTACTCCGGTGCCCTCACACATCCTGAAGCGACGCTGCCAACCCGAGTCACATGTCTTACTGCACAGACTCCAGTGGTTCCAGCTGCCCCAGTTACCTCCACCTAGATCAGACGCAAAGCACCACCAGTGAAGATTAGGGAACGCAGAGGAAACAACAGTGAAAACAGAGACTTTAAAAGAAAGAAAGAAATGGCAGGTGTTGATGAAAAGTACATTTAGGTTAGAACTCTAAGGCGGCGGTCTCTAAAAAAAAAATGTATTTTTCAGAACAAAAGTAAAGTTAATATGAGCTCATTCGTCCCCCAGGGCTGTGTTTGGAACCGATCTGTAAGCCAAATTAAGTCCCAAACCACAAATTGCTATTATGTGGAATACATAGATGCCTTTAGTGCATGTCCCATGTTTGCATAATGGCTTCTGAGAGCATAGTAAGCATTAACCTTTTAACGCATGAATTGTTAATAAACTGCTGGTATTTCTGACATGAAACGTATCCAATCGCATTTCTTCAATCTTATTTCTTTAGCATAATCCACAGCTATTCATGGTAGTGGAGTCCATGCATCAGCAGTATTCTTTTTTTTTTTTAAGCATAAACACATCCTTACAGCTCGTTCCTCATACAGAACGTATCAACGATTAAAGAAAGCATATCGTTTCAGTGTAAAATGTAACTGTCACTGTCGTCAGTGTCATAAATGAGTGATTATATTCTGTGAACCTTCAGCCACTGACACAAAATGACAAAAACCAGAAGGATTAACCTACTGGTTCCAAACCTTTTTTGGCTCGTGTCCTCAGAAATTCAAAATGGAGGCTTTTTTTTTGCTGCTCAGAGTTATTTGTTTTTGACCATGTAATAGTTTGCTATACTGTGTTGCAAATAAACATTAATTTTAGACACATTTCGTCTATATAATGTATATGATTATGGCTGGAGGCAGAAAAGCCAGGTTCAGATTACTGCACAAAGGGAGAATTGTATTCTCCTTGGTCAGGATATGTACAGTCAGTCCAGCTTGGATTTACAGGCTGACAATTAATACTGAACAAACAATAACTAAACTATGAATTATGAAAGAGCTGCAGCATCTGAAACTGACCACAGTGAACATGTGACAGATAAACAGAACCACAGTGCTTCAGTTTAAGCTTCACAGTTTGTCTTTTATGTGCTGGGATTGTCTCTGTCAATTCAACTCATTATTTTTTATTAGTAAGTTTTTATTTTTATTAATTACTCAAAATTTCAGACCATTTGAATTCCAGGTACCCCACGGCAGAAAAACACTGGATTAAACTAAATAAATTCCCATAACTGTCACTTATTAGAGATTTTCTAAGCAACCACATGTTTTGGATTCGTTTACACAATATAGTAGGATAAAATAAAACTTTATTTATCCCAGAGTGGAGAAATTTAAGTGTCACATGAGTATTTAGAGGAACGTGAGCCTCATAAATATTAAAAAAGGCAAGTAATAGCTGAAGTCATTACTGTAAATGCTGTAACTGTAATTAAAATGTACCTGTACTGGTCATGTTTACGATATTAATTGTGCTTTGTGTATTACTTATAAGCAAGAGAGGCACAAATTCAGTAAAAAACAAACAAACAAACAAACAAACAAAAACACCCTAAATGCAGCACATTGGACCTTTTTATTACATGAGCTACACACAGGGCCAGAACCTAAGGGGAGCAGCCACTGCCGACCAGAAATGACATACCTACATGGTTTCTGGATCGGTACAAGTAAACAAGCAGCAGTCAGTGAGCAAGATTGAGTGGATTTCCGGGATTTCTCCATTTGTTGTTTGTGCCAGTGTAAGCTTTGCACTCCACCGTTGTCTGATAATGTGTCATCTTAGCTGTATGGGGTCAGTGACCAGTCCATCACAGCCCAGATAATCGGACAAAACAACATGTCTGCGCCACTACTGGTGAAGGAGGCAACATGTCGCTGACCATGTCTGAACGAACTTGACAATGGGCTTTGACGTACATTACCGGACGGACCCGCTAGTATTATATATGATCTTCTGGAATAGCTACCAATGATAATTCACCACAGGTACCCTTTAAAGACTGAACAATTGTCCACTGCAATGATAGTATTAATGAAAGTGTTAATATCAAAGTACTTGCTCTTTATCCAAATAAAAATTCCAGAATTTTTCAAACCTGCTATTTTTTATTTCCCCAAGACCTTGACTTTCTGTACTTTTATACTTGCGAACCTACTTTTTGGGTTGAGATTGTACCAGTTGTGTGTCGTAGAAAAGTTCATTTTGATATATGTATATATATGTAATTAATGCATGAACTATGTTTTACTGACAGAAACATTTTCAAAACATAGGAAAGTCTCATACATGCATGGATTTCATACAAACAAGTTTCACTAGAATCATTCTAGTACAAAACAGCTAGTGAAATCAAATCTAGTTTTTTTTATATGCTTTCCTCATGTATTTCTTATCTTACAAGATAATATACCTTTGAGCATCCTCTAAAATTAGCCTATGAGAGAAACTTTGTTCGTTACTTTGTTAAGAGTGTCACACTAAAGTCAGTGTTAAACATAGTTTAACCCACGAAGGCCCAAACATCTACCATCTAACAAAATTGTCCACTGATATAAATGTTTAATATCTGTTGATCCACTAATCCATGTAAATAATTGTTGTAAAATATAGTTTGTCATGTTTTCAGGATCAGATATGATCTATTTGGACGTTCCGAGGCCCTCTGAATTTGACTCAACACTAAAACCCCCAGAGTTTGACAAATGACAGTGGATGGAGACACATGGTTTATGTTCAGTTAATGGCATCTTTACTGAAAAAGTCTTTTTTTTTCTTCAGTTTTCTCTGTTTGATATAATAACCCTTAACTTTAATTTGAGTTTTTTTGAACATCTACATGATCACAAAATGAAATATAGGCTAAATGAAGATTATAAAACAATAAATGGTGATAAATGAGTTCAGAACAGTTACGTACAGAGATAAAATTCATTTGGAAACTCATACAAAAGTAGCACTGGGTCTTTATACATTAAAATTCCATTAATTTTTAAAAGATTTTCAAGACTTGCACAAGCACCCTGTAATGCGGATGCCTTACCGCTGCATGAGGGGTTGATGCATTCTTTTGTCTCCTGATGGGGGCCCTTACACTCAGCCCAGCCGTGCACCGAGGCACTACAGCGTCTCTGCCGTTGCTGAGACCCCATGTTACATGTGACGCTGCACCTGGACCACGGCCCCCACTCCAACCACTGGCCTTCCACTGGACAACAGCACAGAAATGAGAATAGATGGAGAAAGACAGAGGAGGAGATCAAAAGAGAAGGGGGCAAATTAGATGAGACATGCAGGAAGTGTAGGGTAAAGGGTTGCATAGATTGGAAGACAAAGAAAAAAAAAAGGGAGGGGGGGTGCAAAGAGAGAAAAAAGCAAAGTGAGCAGACCACAAGTAAACAGAATATTGAATGAGAAAAGAAGGCATACACATAAATTGCAGAGTATATTTGGTTTACAGAAAATAAAAAAAAACAAACCAAAAAAACAAAAACAAACATAACTCACTTTATGGGTCCACTGACTTTTTAAATATTTCAGTGTGTTATGAACCAGCTGATTAAAATCTCTTTCATGCTTTGTCTTAAAGAGTTCACTCAGAGTGCACTCAGCTAGATTTTTATCCAAAGTGTTTATACAAAGACAACACACTTCAACTCGGGACTGGAGTTTGTGTAAAAATACAAAAATACATAAATATAAAAACACACACACACACAAATAAAAATACATTCAAGTGGAGCTTGTCAGGGAATGTGTGATTACCAAAGAAGATCAACTAAAAAGCCTGATCATAATCAAAACCCCTCCTGTCCCCTTTAATAGTTGGTAGAAAAGACAGCTCTGTTGGTGTAAATGAGTTGTCAAATAAAATACCCAAATATCACAAAATTATGATAATGAAGAGGAAGCAGATCATTTATCATTTACAGAGTGTGCAGTCAATGATTTCTCAGATGCCATCAACTTAAAACAAACGGAAAGGTAGAAAGTTCTGGAGGAACTATTCAACAATATGACAATTAAAACAAACAGGAAAAAAAAAAAGTAAATTCAACTTCTAATACCAAGATTTAAAAGTATTTAGGAGGTTCCTTCTTCAGTACGAGTCTGGATCTTTCGAAATATGTTGTGTGTATTTGCATTTGAGGATGTCTGCAGACGTGTGAAGGGATTCCTCCATTATTTTCAGTCCATTATTTTGACGTTCCATCAAAAATATAGATCAGATCTCATTGAGAGGTACAGTAAAGTCCAGCATGGCCTTTTTTTGCATTAAAAATTGTGTTATGAGAAGGAATAAACATTCAGCTGTGTGAACCACATAACAGGGGTCACAAGTTCAAATACCTGTAACTGTAACAACACATTCAATTGTGGACGAATGTTTAAGGCTGAGAGGTTTGTGATGTGTATGTGTATTGCTTATTTGTCATTTTTGTTTGTTTCTTGTAATACTGCAGGTGCCTTTGTTCGTGAGGCACAGGTTTACATTAGGGCTCTACGATATCGGCAAAACTTGCAATATGTCATATGGATATGTAAAGCATTGCGATAACAATTAAATTGCGATATTACTCGTTCAGCTAAAGAAATAGCAATTTCACCTCAGAAAGAGAAGTGTTCCTTAACGTTAAAATGAGCCTATTGTTTGTATGTTGAGTCAATTATTTAGAATTTAAGACAAAATACTGAACGACTACTATCAGTTCCACAATTCTGTCCATAAACCTGCTGATGCTGCTACCACAGACCTTCAGACACAAACACAGTCA
>JAQQZY010000003.1:16537933-16552222 GCA_030068375.1 Ostorhinchus rueppellii | reverse complement strand
CTTTTCAAGTCACCCAAAGTGCTTTACATTATTGATCCATTATTCATTCACTCTCACATTCTCCCTCTGGTGGTGGTGAACTACAGTTGTAGCCACAGCTGCCCTGGGGCAAACTGATGGAAGCGTGGCTGCCATTTCATGCCTATGGTCCCTCCGACCACCACCGAACATTCATACACCAGTGAGTAACACTGGAGGCAAGGAGGGTGAAGTGTCTTGCCCAAGGACACAATGGCTGACATGGAGAGAGCGGGATTCAAACCGCCAACCTTTCAGATATTGGACGACCCGCTCTACCACCTGAGCCATAGCCATCCCATTCTTCTTACTATATAGGGTGTCCCCAAAAAATTGACAGAATTTGAGATGTCCATATTAGAGCGGCTACATGGTCAGGAGAAATAATACTTAATAGGATTTATTTTGGACATAAAATGTTTTATTCTACAAATTTCAGCTGAAAAAATTCTGGGGGATGGTCATTTTACAGAATTCCAAAGTTATTACAAATGTTCAGTATGTGACGCTGCACACATTAAGTCAGTAGTGGATGTCCTTTTTTCCTCACAAACGGCCTTCCTCTTGAAACGTCTTCCACCACATCCAAATCTGCTTTCCTGTTGGCTCTTTTTTTAATGAAATGTTCTAACAAATTCACCTTGCGCATACACATTTGACTAAGTTTGGGTGTACTTCAAAACACAGAATGCCTTTTCTGTTGTAAAAAACGGCATGTCTATTCCTGAAAGCAAAACAATAAAAATGACGACACTTTTGAGCAAAAAGAGCAAACAAATTTTAAACAAATTATTAGGTGATGAAATGATGTAAAAAAAAAAAATGTTGGGACACCCTGTGTATTGTAATGTACGGTAGTGCTGTAGAAACGCCCAACCAGGGACAGGAGTTAAAAATTAGCCCTAGCTATAAACTCTCTATACACCACATCAGCTGCAAGACTGTAACTAAGAGGTGGCCATGGCTCAGCTGGTAAAGGAGGTTGTCCAATAACCGAAGGGTTGGTTGTTCGAATCTCACTCTACACTAGTCAGTCTGTAGTGTCCTTGGGCAAGACACTTCACCTTGCCTCCAGTGCTACTCACACTGGTGTATGAATGGCGGTAATGACAAAATGACAGCCACACGTCTGTCAGTCTACCCCAGTGGCTACAAATGTAGTTTGCCGCCATGGAACAGCCTGCCCCCTGTGGTTGTTGGAGACATTACACCAAATGGTGTTTAGGCCTTTAAGAAAACGCTGAACAAACACCTCCTTAGTAATATGTGACTGTAATTCCAGGCTCAAGGACATTTTATCATCAAACATTCTGCTAGGACTGAGTAGCTGCAGATCACTGATAGGTTTTTTGAATAGTTCCTTGATTTTTTTTCACAAAGCATGCATCTGCACAAGCTTAATAAAATAAATAAATAAATAAATAAACACCAGAGAGAGAATGTGTGAGTGAATCAATAATTTAAAGCCCTCTGGGTCACTTGAAAAGCACTATAAATCTAATCCATTATTATTATTAACTATGTTTGACTGCACTGTCGCTGAGTTGTTAATCAGAAGAAAATCATACAAAATATTCAGTCACTGTTTGGGATTGTCTGCATAAAGACATTTCCTCTTCTTCTCAAACTACAACTTCTCCGCTTGTACAGTCAACATACTAAGAATCTGCTTTGTTATTTGCCTTTGCCTCTTTACAGTACAAAATTACAATAAAATTACAATGTCAAAGGCTTAAAGGCTTTGTGTACAGCCCAGCAAGGCAGCAGGACTCAGACAATAAATGCAGAAGTGCACTACACTGCTGCATGATAGTAGCTTCACTGATGCCGTCGTCTGAGCAAGAGCTGGACATCAGAAGTGGATTAGATGAGGGACAGAGCTAATGCTTTACCAGTTTTCACATCAGTTGCAATCAGAGCAATCAAACTAGCGCTGGACAGGCAGTACTTTAAAATTTCATCTAGTGAGGACCGACAATGGCAATCAAACCAGAGCTCAACTTACATTACTCAGGATGATCAGCGGCCGAGTTCCTTCCGTGACATGATCTGGTTTGATTGTGTTGTTGTGTTTTGACACAGGAAAATGAAAGAGGCAATCCTTGTGTTGCTGCTGTCTTTAATAGCAACCAGATAGGGCTGAATCATTTCTAATCAGTCACACTGATTAGAAAGACATGTATGCGCATAAAAATGTAATTTGATTGAATTCTCAGAGGTCAAAGGCAAAACATTCATTTTCCATTTTTTCCATCTCAGTTATCCTGTTAATCAAAATGTCTTCAGATGGTTTTCTGCTTATTATGCCTATATTGTCTATACACACACAGACACTGATGAGGACATGAGAAGAGGGGGTAGGACAGTACTGTAAGAAAGCAGAGGTGTGCTAAAGATAGAAAAGCCAGAAGTAGGAATGTCTGAGTTGTGGCAAGTCTAATAGACCTGCTGACATTGAGCTCAGGTGTTATCTCCATCTCACCCTCTCTTTCTCAGCTGGCCAGCAGAGAATTGAAATGACAAGATGACATTTTCATTCTGTGGAATCTGTGGTGCTTTTTTCTCCAACGCCATGGTTCGATTACATTTTGGCTGTACAGATCCCATTTGATGCCATGCGTGTGCACCTGTTCTGTAAAAACCGTTCCACATTCTCTGACAAACAGGATATTCCGAAAAACAACTCATCATCTTAGTTGACTTGTGTCTGTACATTACCACATGTACATAAATAGGGAGGAAATACGAATCAGTCAATTGCAATTGTTATATTATCGTTGAACATACAGTATTCTTCCACTTTTCTTCACAATTGCTGAAAATCATGCTACAACTCAAGCAGGTTTAACCCATAAAGACCCAAACATCCACCTGTGAACAAAACTACCTACGGATCAACACTGTTTAATACCTGTAGATCCACTGATTCTATCAATCCATGTCAATAATTAGTGTAAAATACAGTTTGTCATCTTTTCACGGTCATCAGATATGACCCATTTGGACGTTCAGAAGCTCCATAATTACCATGGAAACACAGTCCTCTTCTACAACATTGATTCACTGATAAAACCCATGGAATTAGATCAATGACAGTGGATGGAAACAGTAGGTTTATATTCAATTAATGATAGATTTTGATTAAAAAAAATCCTTTTTCCTGTTTTTGATCTAATAACCCTCAACTTTAATCTAGTGCTTTACCGAACATCGACATAATCAGTGAATTAAATCTTAGAAAATACATGATTTTCACTGGAAAAATAAATAATAAATGGCGATAAATCATTTAAGAAAGGTTAAATCTAGAGAAAAAAAAAATCATTCGGGAACTGCTGCAAAAATACCACTGGGTCTTTATGGGTTAATGTACTGATTATGTCGAGGTTCATTAAAGCTCATATTAAAGTTGAGTTTTATCACATCCAAAACAGAGCAAACGGAAGAAAAAAAAAATCAGCTGAACATAAACCCAGTGTGTCCATCCACTGTCATTGATCCAACTCCATGGGTTTTACTGGTGAATCAATGTTGTAGAAGATGACAGTGTTTCCACGGTAACTACAGAGCCTCTGAACATCCAAATACATGATCATGACAAGATGAAAAACTGCATTTTATTTTGCATTAAAACATAATGATATATTTTGCTGTAAAAGTAACTTTTTCTTCAGTTTTCATTAAAAGTTTAAATTAAATACACGATTTACAGTGAAATATGCAAAACACTCTGGATAATATTATAAAAAATGGTGATATATGTCATAAGAAACGTTAAATACAGAGAAAAATTTATTTGGGAACCGCTATAAAAGTAGCACTGGGTCTTTATGAGTTAACTGTAGCAGACACTTTCAGTCCTGACAGGCTCTAAAAAAACCGAAGAAAAAAAAAGTATTTTAATTTTAATGTTGTGTTCTGTACCACTGCCTCAGCAAAATAAATTGTATTGGGAGTTCAGGAGCCAGGCTGGGAGCTCACAGAGTTATACTAATTCCTTGCTGTCTTAAGTCATAATTTCCTTCAGGAGTAAAACAACATGTTACATAAACATTACAGGTTACAATGTGGACTAAGTAATTAATTTTAATGCGGATAGACACTGAAGAATCCTTACAGATGTAGATAAATACATACAAATAATGAGCAAGGGTAAAGTTGACAACCCATAATGCAACAGCTTCAGTATATACACTGGTACTTACAGTAGGCATTTAAAATTGATGTTTGTGTGTTCAGAGATTGTCTGTACAAGCCATCTGAAATAACGGTCTAGATAACAATTCAATAACAATTCATACCAAACAGAACTGTGACCATTGTGGTTGTCAGCTGCTTGCAATTACCACAACAGCCTTATGTGATCCATTGTAGTGTAAAGACTGAGAGACACTGGTTGCACAAATTATTGCTTTGTCGTATGTTCAATATACAAACAATTACATGAAATTCACTGAAGTCAATAGTATAAGCTCAAACTCTATTAACCCTTTTAAAACCGCTGCTTGTCTATTTTGGAATTACCGTAACTCCTCTCTACTCCGTGCAATTTTAATCATTCAAACTGACCCTGAAAGCCGGACAGGGATTGTTCAAATGCATAACCACCAGACTGATTAACAGTTTCATTCCACAAGCTGTCAGAATGTTCAACTGCTGATATGCTCACACTTTGCACTGTACTATGTATTTAAGTTTTAATTTTAGTATTTAGTTAATGTTAGTATTTTAAATTTTTGTGGGTGGGAGGGATGGTGAATGCACAGATCCTGGAGGAACGCTATTTCATCTTGTCTGCACTACCGTTGTATGTACAGCAAAATGACAATAAACTTGATTGATTGATTGATTGATTGATTCAGAAACTATCACTGCTAAAATAAAAAAATGGAACAGCCTGTAAAATGGACTCAGAAAGCTCCAGAAATATAAATTGGTCTGAGTTGTTGTAAAATACTTTGAATTAGCTTTTTGCAATCTCAGAGATGTTCAATCTGCAGTTTTCAAGAATTTATAAAAAGAAAGTTGAAGAAAATTCAATTCCTTTTTTTTTGGTCCTTTTCTTCTAATAACAGACAGTTTTAGGTATTTAATGACATGGGAATGGTAAATACTTGACAGATTTTGAAAGTTCTACTTCTCCTGGAAGAAGTGTGGACACAATTCTAAAATTTTTGGACACAATTATTGACAAAAATAGACAAAAAAAAAAAAAGACCAGGCATTTTAATAAATATATCTGATGCTAAAAGGGTTAAAACTGCATTTGGTCATCAGTTCATTGTTTTTAGCTCTACTTTACCTACCTACCTTTGCGTTCGACACAGGAAGTACAGGATACACACTGGAAAAATCAGACTTTCAAAGGTGTAACAATGAACATTCCATGAAAATAAATAAATAAATTAAAAAAAAAGCATCATCGTCACTGTGAAGAAAAAGTTTCTGTGAGTAAATGGGACTGTTTCTCCAAACGCGGATGACATACCTGAGCCTGTGATTCCAGGTTCACCCGGACAGGAAGCGGTGTTGTTGCACATGCGCGTCTCCCGCAGAGCGCCGCTGCACAGCGTTCCATAAGGAGAGGAAACGCACGATCGTGTCCTCACTTGCCAGCCTTGTCCGCATGTGAGAGAACACACACTCCACTGTGACCACTCTTCTGCCGCTGGGTCTCCTGAACACACAGATGAACACAGGGGAAGAGAAAAAAGATGAAGATATCCCCTTGATGCTGATTGCTGCGAATTCCCATCAAACCGCTTCCGCTCCAAATGCAACCGATATAACGTTTGTATCCCTCCACAGCAGGCTGATGCACTTCCAAGACATACGTAGGAACCTTTTGCAAGCATTAGTTTCTCGTAGGAATGGTCAGAGACGGAATGACATCCGGTTCCTGGTTGCTCCACTCGTGCGACGTCTGCATTTTCAGAAGGCAATCTTGGAAAAATTGTCCAATCTCAGGTAAGTTGTACGAAGATTAAAAAAAGTAATAATAATTTAAAAAAAAACAAACAAACATATGTACAGGCTTATTGTGTACTTTTATCACTTCCACAAAGGATTAGAGTATCTATGACGAATATTTCTGGAGATATTTGATGATTTTAGTGTTACGCTAATTAGCCTAATTGCTAATTTGAATCATACCTAAAATTATATCTATTTTATGTGCTATTGTCAAATTAACTTTCTCAACTTAATTTACAGTAGCAACTACAGTACTTGAAAGTGAAAACACAAGGAATATTTTTTTTTTCATACTTGGAAATCAACTCAAGTGCCAAGGGGATATATTAGTGACATACCAGACCATATGACTTGTTTTGAAAAGACTTGTGAAGTAGGACAGGCAGGAAAGAGAGCATGGGCCGGCTCTACTAAGATCCAAATTTGCGTGTGCAATCTAGAATTTTGTGTGTGGGGTTGAACCACGGTTTGCTGATTTACTGAGGCTACGTTGAGACAGCAGCTCTTAATGCACAATTCAGGTTTTTTTTTTTTTTTTTTTTGCAAAATCTGATTTTTTTGTGTGCTCCTTCATTGTTACAAATTAAATGTGATTTCTATCAGTTCTCAGTATGAACTGAATGTGTCCCTGAAGTGACCCGTATGTGTAAAAGAGGTCCTGACATAATACGGGACCGTGCAGCACTCACTGTGTTTACGGAAGTAAATATGGAGGCATCTCGTATCAGCTTGTGTGTGGCACTGATAAAGTTTGTCTAAAACTGAAGTCAGCACCAGTTCAATAATTTTAAGTAGAAGATTAAAAAAGAGCAGAGCCAGGTTTATTACTGTGGCTGCAACGTCTGTACAACGGAGTATTTGAATGTGGAGTCGGAGTCAGGAGTGGTGGGATAGTGAAGTTAGCCGCTTCACTGACACACACTTCATTCAGAATTATCGAATGACAAGAAAAACGTTTAAATATATCAATGACCGCCTCTGTAACACTCATGACAAGACACTCATCTTCGGCAATTTCAGTGACATAAAGGTCGGATAAATGTGACCTGGCCATTCAGACTGATGTCACATTGCAGAATATCTGATATCTATCAGAATTAGGACCACATGTGAAAGTGGTCTGGGTCGGATTTGAAAAAATCAGTTATGTGCTGTTCAGAGTGTTTTAACAGGTCAGATACAGGTCAAACAGCGGCAAAAAAATCAGATTTGGGCCACATTTGGCTGCAGTCTGAACGTATCCTAAGACCGCCGGCACAAATGACAACAGGTGCAAAGTCTTGGAGACTGCCCAATGAGGATTTTGTGCGTGTTATTGGTTGTTGTCATGGAGACAGTGCATTGGAAAAACTGCTCTGGGATACACCAGCACTAATGGCAACAGTGACTGGAATGATCCAGACACATGGAAATGGACTGGTATTGTATGACTGGCCCCAAAGCATCCCCTAGTTCATCTAGAAGTTCTAAAATGCTATGGCTGGGTAGCAGCACCGGATTCATTTTAGAGGTGGGGGGACCATGGGGGTTGTTGGATTGAATGACTGTCAGGCGCACATAATTTTATCACACTGTAGCCTGATGTTGGTGCATATTTTTAATCACAATCCTCAGATCACATGGAAAAGTCTCAATTATTTTTTCTTCCGTCTTTCCAAAAATGTTCATATGAGGGTGAAAAATGCGTTCTCTGCATTTTGTTTCATGTTTCGATGTCTCCTTGTTGCGACAATAATCGCAGCCACGTGTGCGCAATTACGCATACAAACCATTTGCACCTCCTTTGAGATGTGTTAGATACGACACAGTTTCTATGAGCAAAGTTGTTTTCAGGTTTGATAAATTAATATATTTACATTTTCTCCTCCCACCACACACACAATTGTGTATAAACACGCCATATTGCATATTCATGGTGGTAAACACACTAACTGGATGCAGATGTGCTATTTTGGACCTTTGAAAGACCCTAAACCTTAGTGTGTACTGTAGTTTTACACAGATCTGGCCCTACATGCACTCATTTCCACCAGGTTTTCTATTTCAATCAGACCACACATGGAGAGAGAAAAAAAAAAAAGAACTAATTTCTGTAGTAGTTTACGGATCTGTTCCGACTTTTTATGGGTTCTTCTAATAAAACCTGGCTCATTAGTTTTGGTGTAATTGAAGTCTGTGTGTCACAGAGAATGACACACAGACAAATAAATGCGAGGGATCACATTGCGTCTGCCCTCAATAATGTGGAATATAACCTTCGACAATGAACATTCGGCTAAATTTCTTTTTTTTGTGTCTGCCCAGGATCTCAAACATTTTAGTGGAAAAGGGTAACATATTACTCAGTGATTTATCATGAAACCACAATTCAAAATTCCATTAAAACAATAGGAAAAAAAATAATCTTTAATGTACAACGAAATGTATTCAGTTTGTTCTTGTTTCATATTGCACAATAAAAAGTGCAATATATGTGCACCCATGCAAAATGGTTGTTTGTATACTTATTTTACATATCCAATGGAAACACCAACATCATGAATGTGGGTAGTATTAGTCTTGAGATATTGTGCTGAACTTCATTTTACTTAATTTAATTTAAAATTCCTTCATCAGAAGAAAATTAAATCTTACTGTTATGATAAGTGATATACACTGATATATATATATATAAAAAAAGAATGGCTGTTTGGATTGGTTAGTTATCTGTCATAGTATAACAATATATCATATCAAATAATAATATAATGTTTTGGATTCATATTACTGGTGCATTCATGTGTTGCATTTCAATATATTCATATTTTGGGTAAAACAAATGATAAAAGCTTTGATTCTCTCTAAAAGAATCAATATTTGCTTTATTGACAACTCAAATGACAGAAACTCTGGGCTATCAGTGGGTTAGAATCTGAATCTGGCTGACAGCAGATATAGATGTTATTTTCGGTATGTCATTCCTTATTTATATACCTATTTATTTTTTATGTCTTATCTTCCCCATTTTACGCCAAGGATACAATCAATAAATAAAGCAACTTTTTTTTTCTTATATAATGAGAAAAACAGGCGTTATAAATCAGATTTGCACGAGCTTTTTAATACAAATGTGTGACTTAATTGTTTTCATCTCCTGGTTTGTGTTTTATATGCTATTCATCCTATTACTGTGTATTTGTTTTGATCAGTTTTAATATATCTTTTATTTATTCTTATTTCACCATGTCCAAGGGGAGGCAATCAGTATTGTTTTTGGTTCAGTTTGTTTGTTTCTAGGAGCAAAACTACCAGTTGATTTTATATCAAATTGGGTTTATAGATTGCCATGTCCCAGAACAGATCTAATTACAAAGTCAAAGTTATATTTTTTATGAATTTAAAAAAAAAAAAAAATCCCATTTACTTATAATGGGCAAAATTTCACATGTTTATGAAAAGATCGATTTTGTTACAATTTACTTTAAATTTGGCACGTATATAGAAGCAACTGATATGCTGACATCAGCACATGCATAGACATGATGACACCTGCTGGATCAGTACTAAAATAAGCTACAATACGTGCGAGGGGCGGGGTTTGTTGTGCCTGGCACCATTTGTTTTAGTATATGTTGCATTTATGTCTACAGCTTTGTACAACACTTTGAGCACATGCAGTTGTTTTAAATGTGCTATATAAATAAACTCAATCTTGACCTTGACTTAGATGACAGATCTTTGTACACTGTAAAAAGTAAAACTTGAATCAACTAAAACAAATTTTCTTCAATAGGTCACACATAAAAAAAAGAGTGAACCAAATTAAATTACATTCAATATCATTTAATTTGGTTCACTCTATTCATTTTTTTTTTGTTGTTGTTTTTTTTTATATGTGACCTATTGAAGAAAAATTTTGAAGTTGATTCAATGTTTTACTTTTTACAGTGCAGTGCGGATGCACTGATTGAATTTTTTAGACCAGGGGTGGGCAATCCTGAGTCCTCGAGGGCTGGTATCCTGCATGTTTTAGATGTTTCCCTCTTCCAGCACACCTGGATAACAGTCGTTATCAGGCTTCTGCAGAGCTTGAGGATAGGCTCATCATTTGAATCAGGTGTGTCAGAAGAAGGACACATCTGAAAGATGCAGGATAATGGCCCTCGAGGACCAGGATTGCCCACCCCTGATTTAGACTGACAGGGTCCACACAGGTGGAGTAACAGAACTGAACTAAACACATCAGTCTATGAACCGTAGCCATTATCATTCATGTCTGATCCAGCTGTTTGGGTCAGTATTGGTCCTGTATCCAACACCAGTGTCACTCATCCCTAGCGGTTAAAACAGACAAATATTTACTGTAGGTTTAGAAAACTATTTGTGATTTGCATGTGTAGCGTTTGAGGCACATTTTCATGTCACATAATTTCCACATGTCCCATTCTACGCAAAACCTAACATATGGTATTCTTGCATATGAGACACATAGGAGGGATTTGCTTTCATCATCAAAACATTTAAGCTCTTTAATTAATGAAAACTCTGGTAAATATTCATGAGAGATGAAGTAAAGTTAATGTGATATTCAAAGATTAAATACCCAATAAGCATTTACACAGATGATCTGTAATAAATGTTAAAAGGGTATGATCAAAAGGCTTCCCATGCAAATATGCACATGCTATCATGCACGAGTGTATCTGTGTTAGTTTCTGATGAGTTTTCCACAGTGTGTGAAGACTTTTGTATTGTTTCCTCCGAGTTTGCGCCCTTGAAAGAGAAAACTCCGAGTGACGTCGCTCTACATCTGGGCTTCGAAATTGTTTATGAGGGCCGTGTCCTTTGATGGAGGCGTCATCACATGGCAAAGAAGGAAATCAAATTAATTGCATGTCCGTTAATCGCATTACATCTTCATTAACATGCTGTGAGTCAAAGCTTAAGCTCATCACACATGCCTGGAGGAGCGAAAGAATGGGGAGAAGCAAAGAGGGGAGAGAAGAAGGAGAAAAAAAAATAAAGGAGGAGAAGGAAAGGAGAGAGCCAGGGGTTTTCCTCGCGGTCGGGACTCCCTCCTCCACACAGTGGGAGCGGTGAATATGGAAACACATATGTGCATGCATATGTAGCTCAAACTGGTATATGACCCATTCTAGTTGGCAGCACCAGCCAATATGTAACATCAGTATGTATAAGCACAGTTCTATTTATACGTACATGTGACACTCCCACGGTATTCTCTTTGATGCATTAGGACATTAATAATTCCATCTCTCCATTTTATATGTGATTAATTACATAAGAGTTGAAAATCAGACATATAAGTTGAAATTCGCACATGCCATTAGTCAATTATCAGAGCTGCTCAAGGTTACTAATGCGTCCAAAGTTAAATGTTCAATATTTTTCCAATGACACTCCCTATTTGAAAGGTTAATTCAGCATACGCGTTTCATGGCTGGGGTCACGCCCACACACCTACTGTACTCACCTGTTTGTGCCTGAAACACACCTGGCTGATCAGCTGATCGCGGTCTCTGCGTTTTCACTTTCAGGTCGTCATCGTATGGATCTGAAACAAACAGACGAAATAAATATTCATTATTCTTTTTGTTAGTCTTCCTACTGTCTCACTGACCAGACAGCCAGACTCCTTCCCTGTGGGTTTTAATTGTTTGAAGACCTCGACCAAATCTTGAACTTTAAAAATTGTTGGTGACCTAAACCAGAGTCATGACACTTCCATAGACACCTGTTGTAAAAAAAAAAAAAAAAAAAAATGGCAGAGAGTATATGGACCTACTTCTGGGTTTTGGAGGGGTCGGTAGTTCCTACATTGAGTGTAACACCATCGGAACACTTTCATTTCTATTGCAACTGATCTACAGAAGAAATTCCAGTGCTGTTAATCAGATACTGTTATCTTTCAAATTAGTAAGTGTTTGTCCTGTGTTAGTGGGCATTTATGTTGTAAATTCTGTTTTCTTTGGTATGTGTTAGTGTTTGTATAAAGTTATATCTTCAACAACTGTTATGGTGGTGCAGCCGATAGCGTTCGTGCCTCACAGCAAGAAGGTCCTGGGATCCATTCCAAGACCAGTCAATGGCGGGACCTTTGTGTGTGAAGTTTGCATGTTTTCTCTATGTCTGTGTGGGTTCTCTCCAGGTACTCCAGTTTCCTCCCACAATCCAAAGGCATGCACTGATAGGTTAATGGGTTAATTTAAATTGCCCATAGGTGTGAATGTGAGAGTGGTTATTTGTCTCTATATGTCAGCCCTGTGATGAACAGGTGGCATGTCCAGGGTGTACCCCACCTTCACCCTTAAGTAGCTGGGATAGGCTCCAAATGACCCTTGTCAGGATAAAGCAGGTTCGATGGATGGATGGAGTTTTGAAGCCCTCTACATGATCAGTGTGATTTTGTTTTTCTTGAAAAACCTCTTGTATACGGACGATGTGGTGGTACAGTGGATAGCACTCGTGCCACACAGCAAGAGGGTCCTGGGTTTGATTTCAACATGGTGAGTCTTTTCTGTGTGAAGTTTGTGTGTGTACTCCAGCTTCCTCCCACCATCCAAAGACATGATTAATCGTTGTTGTTTTTTTTAAAGTTTCCCATAGGTGTGAGAGTGATTGTTTGTCTCTGTATGTCTGTGATAAACTGGTGACTTGTCCAGGGTGTACCCCGCCTTCACCCATAAGTAGCTGGGATAGGCTCCATGCGACCCCCGTGATCCTAGTGAGGATAAAGCTGGTTCGGAAGATTAGTGAACGACAGCTGTTATGTTGGATTATCAACTGTAGCCTTATAGTTAGCTAGCTTGACTTGTCCAACTTTTGAGATTTAACCACTGTAATCACAAATTATGGAGTTTTTAAGATAAGGTAATGTTAGTACAAATGTTGTTATCAGTGGGTTTTTATTATAGTTGTTTTGCTGAACCTGGTGGTGTTTGGTTAAGTTTGTCAGCTGAGGTCATGTGATCATTGGGAGTTTCTGTAGAGCTGAGCTCTGCCAATAAAAGTTCATTAAAGTTATTATTCATGAGTTAAAGGAAACAAAACTATTGTTACTTGGCATTATAAGATCTAACTCATCCTATAAGAATTCTGTTGAGTTTTGAGTTTGCTAATGTTAAGTTCTTAATGAGTATATAGTGTAACATTTATTGTTATCAGCTGTTTTTACACCTGTTTTGTTCAGGGTGTGTGCTGCCGACCTGTTGGCCAGGTCACCCTTGTAAATGAGAGCTTGACCAATTAAGCTTCGCCAATTCACGGTTATTAAAAAGCAAATTCATATGTGAAACGTAGTGACAATGTGAGAGTCAAAAGATTAAGTTATAAGCAAATGATTTATTTACAGCATTAAGTTGTGTATATTCAAGTCCCATAAGAATTTTGATGTAGTAAGTCCTCAGCATCAGCCACTTCTACTTTCAGAGAAGTCAAAAAGCCAGTTTCAGTAGACATACAAAACACGACGCTGGCAAAACAAAAATACAAACGCCTACATTTCCTTGGCTTGCTTCTTGTAGCAAAATATATGAAAAAAAACCAGGCTGATACATTTCAGCACACATCGTGCTAAAAAAGATAACAGTGTCAAGTATGCAGTATAATCTCTAGAAAAATCTGAAAAAAAGAATGTCAGTTCTGACTAGCTTGTTAGAGGGAAAACAGAAAATATCAACAAAAATACATACTGCAAAATACCATGATAGGAGTTAATGAATTCAGCATGGCTCATTAAATAAGTGAATAGGTTCTGGAATATTCAACAGTATGTAAAGATTGAACTGAACATCTAAAATACATTAAAAAGGAATGACAGCCTGAGAATACCATGCAACATTTTTAAGTCTGTTTTCATCAATTTGATAAAAACATACACAGGGATGTACAGATTCTGTTCCATTCTGCACAAAGGGATTTGCAAGCTTAGTTTCAGCATCATAAGACTTAATCAACTCCCTCAGCGAGGGAAACTATCTTTGATTTAGCAGATTTTTTTCACTTGAGTACATCTTGCCCATGGGATATTTTGCAATGGTTTCATTTACACAAAGTAACAGAGACGTACAGACGATCCAAGGTAAATTATCCACATGAAACATAATTGTGCGTGTTCGTGTGCATTAGATTACAGACTGCAAAAATGACTGACACTGAAATTTCCTCATATTAGCCTCTGCCAAGGAAGTGACCTAAGAAAAGCAGACATGCACACGCAGCACATCCTCACACACACACACACACACACACACACACACACACACACACACACACACACACACACACACACACACACAC
>JAQQZY010000003.1:16498756-16517210 GCA_030068375.1 Ostorhinchus rueppellii | reverse complement strand
ACACACACACACACACACACACACACACACACACACACACACACACACACACACACACACACACACATATATATGTGACTTGCACTGACCATATTCATTTATACGATTCTCAAGGACTATCGTGGCCTCAGCAGTTCTTGTATTGAGGCGCTTGTTCTTCATCTGTTTTGATCCACTACAAAATGTACCAGGTGATTTAGTCCAAGGAGAGAAAAAGTGTTGTGCGCAGCGAGCACCTGCATAAATAGCTTAGAACAGTAAGGTCACAAGACTGTTCCAGAGAGCAGTGTTGTGGTGCACAATGAAGGGAGCTCCATGTTAAAGAGTTCGTTTCAACGATGTAGTTTAGCCGGGATAATAAGGCTGGAGCATTTTCCCATGGAGGAATGCGGTGTAATATGTACCAGGCTGCTTTTTGCTGTGGGAATTTCAACACCCCTCATTTTCAGAACACTATGCTTAGCTAAATTAGCCAAAGTTGAATCATAAAAAATAAGACTGTCCTAGATTTCTGTACTGCTACTCAAACTGAGCGAAGCCTGTGTGGGTGTGTGCATGCATGAGGTCTGAATGTGCATGTGCATCAGTGTGTATGCCTGGAAAATGAGAAATCTCAGCTAGAAATGACAGAGCTGCGATGAAAATAAAGAAGATAAGTATTGCAAAAGTCAAATAACAACACTGGTATGTGTCCTTCTTTGCCTTTCCAGTCATTAATGATAGGAGCAGACGTGATATCATTATTATCATTGGCCAGTACATGCTTTTCTCCATCTGCCGTATGCCTGTATATTTTGGCACACTATAATTAATAATAAAAAAAAGAAAATCAACTGTTGTGATAGACACTAAAAAACAAAATGTTGTATAATAAAGAGCAGCAAGACACACATTTTGAGAAATCAGTTAAGTACAGAAAGAATGAGACTGTTATGACGTACTATCTGCAGGAAAAGGGAAAAAAGAGTATTTGCACTTTCCATTTTCTCTTCTCATGTGAGATATTTTAGCTGTATTGCAATGTGCTGATTGGTGTACAGTACATGATACTAGAGCAGATCAAAGTTTTTCTTACATACTAATTTCAAAATACAAAATACAGTATTATCAGGAAAAAAGACATGTATTGTATGACCCCTTTGGGCGCCAGAGTCTTTCTTTTTTTTTTTTTTTAAATACAATTTTAACTGGTGACTTGTCCAGGGTGTACCCCGCCTTCACCGTTAAGTAGCTGGGATAGGCTCCATATGACCCCCGTGACCCTAGTGAGGATAAAGCGGGTATAGAAAATGAATGAATTCAATTTTGATATCAAGATGTCAAAACGCTGTTTCATTCACTTATTACTTGTTGTAATATTGCAACTTTAAGGCTTAAAGGGTTTTAATAAGAGGGACTTCGTAGGTTATATAAATGGAATCCACTGCACTGAGAACTTTTCCACCATGACTTGTATTTTAAAAAAAAAAAAGAAAAGAAAAAGAATAAACCATCAGCTATCACATTCCTGTCCCTTCAAGGCATAAATGTGCCACACCAACCGCACTATCTCCTACAATATCATCAGTCACTCTTGCACCTGCCTGCTTCATATCTGCTAGTTTCTATTGCCGTCATGGCCTCCTTGCTATCAAGAGTCTCGGCGGCTTTTCACCCCTCCCCTCCTGTGACCCACTCCTGGTCTCCTTTTAACCCTCTCTGCTCAATAACTTGATTCTCCTCCTGCTGCCCCTCGCACATTCATACCTCAGACAAAGAAAGTGGAAATACTAGGTGCCTCTGAATGAAATAATCACTTCTTCAGGCCTTTTCTCACCTCCCACTCCTCCCCTCTTCATCTCTGCCTTCGTGGTTTTCTTCTACAACCCTGAAACAATGAACTCTGCAGAATAATGGCACGAGACTAGTCAGATACATGGCACAAATAAAAGCAGAGAATTCAATGTACTTTAGTTTGCTGACTTTCAAAATAAAGGAAATGGTCAATAATATGACAGTGAATTGCAAAACTGTTTAATTTACCAAGAGTTTTCAGACAAATCATAGCACATTTCTCGTCGTTTGATACCTCCTCAGATGCCCTAATGTGATGTTTGTAAGAAAATGGCTATTATTTACAAAAACAAGAAAACAGAGTAACTACCTAGAATATAATGAGTGACAAAATCACACCGCAGACAGCTCTGCCACAGTAATACGTTTCAAATACTGCTGTTGGCTACAGGATTGCCTCCTCATTGTTACTATACTGATGGCACAAATTTTTCAGTAGATAAAAAAAAGTAAGGGGAAAAGAAAGAAAAAATCTGACTATGCTGCTTTGAACTAAAGTTCTACTTGAATGTAACACTGGGCTACTTTAATGGCTACCACTGGGAAAAGAATAGCTGGTGTGGGCTAAACTTCCCATTTAAGGTATGATCTTGGCTGTCGATCGATGCAACATGAACAGCCCGTCAACTGCTTTCACTCTTTTAATGATGCGTTTAGAACAGGAACAATGCAAGAATGTGAATGCAACAACAACAGCAACAACATCTTGCACCACCTCATTGAAATTCCCATCTTTAGCTTAGGTAAATGGTGTTTTATCTCTCTTGTCATGTCGCATTTACACCCTCTTCTCTGTGTTGCGCTAACACCTATGTTTTGTTGCGGCTGAGTTTGGAAAGCTGAAAATGAGCATTATTATTTTCATGCTGTGCGTTGTAGCAAAGGAGCACAAAATTGCATTGCAGCACGGAACAAAAGACTGCATCAACACCAACAGTATCTCTGTTTCAGGGGGGTTTTGGAAATGTCACCTTGATTAGTACCTCTTTTGTCTGTTTTACGTAGTAGTTGTCATTCTTTGAGAACAAGCATTCAGCATTTCCTCATTCTGAATTACTTTCTGTTGTGTTAAATGTATTTGTTGCTTACCAGCTCTCTCTTGTGGGTCTACCTCACCGTTGCTTCTCTATTCCGTCTCCTTCACTATCCATAAGTCTTGCTCAAGAAATTCCTGCGTCAGCTGAGTGTCATGCTGATTAATCACTTGATTACTCTCAACCAATAGTCGCATTGATTAACTCCACCACAAGAGGGCTTTTTGGTGAACTCTCCAGGGAGGAGGACTCTCTTTTTGTAGATTTGTGATGAGAAGCAAATCCTGGTAACCAGGGCATCTGTGCAAGACTCCACAATGGAAGGTCATCTTTGTCTATAACATCTTGGTAACATCTTGGAGAGATCACACACCACTCAGTGACAAAGAACATTGAGCTGTCTTTGAGAAACAGAAAAAAGACACGTTCAGACAGACCAAATCCCTTTAGGAGTGTTGAAGTTATAGAGAACGTCTTGAAGCTATAGACAGCATGAATCTGTCTGGGATTTTTAAGTCACACCCTTTGAACCTGAAGTGTTTCATGTTATTGTACAAGAAAAAAGAGAGCATGATGCAACATATGTACTATCGGGCTTGCGTTGTGCATCAAGTGAAGTCTTTCAATCACATTTCCTAAGAAAATCTTGAGAGTTGAATTGTGCTGCTTAAAAACATTCGCACCCCACTGTTGCCTTATATCATTGTCTCTCTGACCCCGGTGCTATGAATTCACTTGAGTGCTTCAAACGGTGTTCTATATCACACACACAGACAAGCACAAGTACACAAGGCAACACAGGCAAAGCAATAAAACGGCAGGTCTATCTCAAGCTCTATAGGTGGTCTCCACTGGAGCAAGTGATCATAAGAGAAATGAAAACAGAGACAAATGGAAAGGAAGATGAGCTTGAAGCCACGACGAGTCACGCTTTCGTTCTGTTCCCTCATCCCACAGGAGATCCTTCTTTGTGTGGGTGACGGTGTAGTTGACATGTTGACATGACAAGTACGACATAAGGGAGAACCAAATAACTCAAATAAACTCAAATGTGGAAATGAAAGAAAAGAGTAAGTAGAAAGACACTCAAGAAAGAAGAACGTATGTACTTGACTGAGCTTACCTAAAGCAGTGATTACATAGAGAGGGGGCTCAAATAGCTGCACTTAAGTACTTGAATTAGTGAATGAACTCTGATGATGCTCGCGTAAAAAACACACAAAACCCATATCTGAAATCATCATTCGCAATTTGCACCGCAGACTAAGTGCACTCAAGTGTTTTCGTCAATGGAAATCGAATATTATGAGATCAGTTTCAACTTAAATCATAAAAGACGATGTTTGCGGAGCGTCGGTATGTGTGAACCCTAGGGCGTTCAAAGCATCATTACACCATCACTGTAGTAATAACCACTTAAGCCAAGGGTTGACAGGGGACAGGACAGCCACCCAAGCAAAGTGTGGGAACTAGTGCCCATCCCTGTTACACTTGTTCAAAACCAGCAGTTGTATGTGTCCAAATACAGTTTTTCCATGTGACTCTGAGTAGTGTAAATTCATGAATGTGTGTGCGTGACTGCATCTGTGTGTGTGCCCAGGGAAAGGGTAATGAGGACCACTGGGGCTCGTTTAAATGACCAGGGTTCACTAACGGAGAAGCGAACTGGAGCTGCAACCATCCCCCGAGCAGGGAAAAGTAGGAAAGCTCCAGTGCTTCCCAGTCTTATAATCTCCAACCCGCATTGCATCAGTACATGCACTGCCTTGGATCCCACCATCACCACCCCTACCACCATGAGCTGTCATTGCAATATAAAGGCTCAGTGCCATTTCTAGGCCAGATATAGATGTGACCTGTGGCCCTGAGAGGCACACATGTCCTGCGGCTCCATTATGTCTTCTCGTCTGAATCTGAATCTCTCTATTAATTGGTGCCACAGACTGGGTAAAAGTTAACATATGCATTCTGATGTCATCCATTTGTCAGTGGACTGACATTCTAAAGCCTCTAATTTCACCATCTTGGTTGTTTTGGAGGCTGAAGTGACTATATTTGGACAAGAGGGTGGAACATTGTAGGAAAAAAGGGCAAATAGGAAAAGTAGTCAAGCTAATACTACAGCTAACTTGAAAGCATGAATGTGAAAGTGAAAGCAGAAATAAGTGCATTAAAATTGTAAAAGTTGTGTTAATATTCCACTGAAGTGTTTGATGTGGGAATATGAAATATTGACTAATGGAAAAGTGAGGGGTAAACTCACCAAGCTCCTTCTACGACGACGGCTAACTTACTGAAAAGTCACTTCTCACATCAACGCAATATAATACTGACTGGGAAATGTTAAACTCAGTTAGGCAACCTCATCTACTGTAGTTACTATTACACAGACCTGTGTGGTTGATAACAGTTATATAAACTGCATCTAAGTATAAAGAAAAATCCTAATTAGAAAGCTAACTGATGTATGTTACTATAATATGCTTTCAGTCTTAATACATTTGCATACATTAAAATTAGCAGAACATTCTTTCATATCCGGCTATAAACCCATTTATTTTGACTGAAAAGTTGGTCATGGATGTCAGTGGGGAATGACCATGGGACCAGGACCTAAGACCTCAAACAGCCTCCAAAATAAGTATCTTATTTGAGTCATCCTTGTCTCATCTGTTTTATTTGAAGCCTTCAATAAGGGATCTGGTGGTCCATCTTTTTTCCTCTGTTCATCTTTTTTCCTCTGTTAATTAGATGTCAGGTCAAATAAAGGCTTGGACATCCACTACATTAGGCTTTGACTGATGGTTTGGGTTGACAGCTAACTTGTCTGTCAAGTTGGACTCTAGGAGTTTTGCTTTGTTTCATAAAATACATTTTGTTCCCTCAAAGATAGGTTAACTGTAATCTTTGTGGACTCATCCCACTCCAAAGACTGTAAACTGACGTGATGAGGTTCCCAATTTGACCTCACCTCTCTCTACTTGGACTGTCTTAGTCCCAGCCTTTAGTCCAAATTTGGTCAAAAGGAGAAATCGCAAACTGCTGGGTGCTGTAGTTGTTCCTCTATCCGTTAATTCAGTGGTTCCCAACCTTTTTGAGCCGTGTCCCATATTTTACATTAGAAAAATCACAATACACATTGATCAAACAAAAATGTCATAAAAAGTATATTTATTGAAATATAATGCAAGTCACTGGTGTGCGCAGTCGTATGTGTCTACATCACACTAATGGCTTACAGTACCAGTCAGGTGAAACTGGATAATCTGCCACAGCATCACAGTTGTGTGCCACAGCAAAGTGGTTGTGAAACACCTCTTTAATTAAATACAGTTGATGGCACTGGGTTTAAATCCAGGCCTAAGTGGCCATGCAAGAATCTTCAAGTTATGTCACACTCTTGAGACCAGGAGTCACCAACCCTGGTCCTCAAGAGTTACTTTCCTGCAGGTTTTAGATGTTTTCCTCATCCAGCACCTGACAGGTGTTCTCAGGCTTCAGCAGAGCTTGATGCTAGGCCGATGATTTGAATCAGGTGTGTAGGAGGAGGGATATATCTAAAACAGGCAGGATAGTAGCTCTGAAGGACCAGGGATGGTGACCCCTGGTCTAGACGCTGCCTCTTGATTAACACCTGTATTATAATGGAACGAAAATAATTAGGCCAAACTAATCCACTATTATTTACATCTCACTTTTGTAAAGCATGAATTGATCAACTCATTGCAGTCCGCTCAAGTTTTTCTTGTTTGGGTATTTTTTTCTCAGTCTAAATTAGCGTTGTGCTGAAAGACACAGAAGAGCCCAGGTATACATAAAACACACTGACAGACAGACACACACCAACACGCACGCACACAGAAGCCTCATCACCTTACATTGATTTCCCGCTGGCCAACCAACTGCTTAGCCATCTTTGTGGTGACAGGTTGACCCATGAGGCCTGTTAGATGCGCACATACACACAGACACAGGCACATACACACCTTCGCACAGGGAGCTACCCTGCAGCCTTTAGGGAACTCCCTGAAGCGTTTATTGACCACAGAGAGAAAGTGGCTATTAATCTGACAAAGGCTTAAAAGCCTGTCACCGTATGTTTGTGTGTGTGCTTGTATGACATGTTTATACGTGAGCATAGGCATTTGTTGTCTATTTTTATATGTATTCACTGCATGTTTTCTACTCAAATAAGCATAAATCTGCACCATTTTAATTGCTCATGTGTTGAAATTAGCCCCATATGCCGGTGTAATCACTTGATTAAGACATAAATCTAGTTACCAAATAGAAAACCTCGACTACATGTGTTTCATAATTAAATGTAGTGTTAAAGGTCTGCCATTTGGCCCACATAACACTGTCTAAAAAGCAAGGTGAGCCAGTCTAACCTTCCATTCCAGCAAATTACTGTCATACTGTTACTTCTGCCAGTTCAACACCCTAGAGGCAAACCTACAGCCTGACAGAGCAACAAGATAATGAGAGGACTGAGAGAGAGAGACGGAGACAGAGAAGCAGACAAAAAAGAAAGAATGAAGGATATACAGTGACATGAAAATGCTTCTGTATTTGTGAGCATCTGTGCATGCCTCGATCCATCAATTAAAGCTTTGTCTGTTAGATCTCTCACTTTTCATCTCGGCGCCAAAGAAACAACTTATTTGTTGAGCATTAAAAATTCATACTGCGGGAACACCGGGGTGCCACAAGGTCAGAGTGGCGAGGGAGGAAAGATCTGTCATATGTCTCTGTGTTTCACTGCCAAGAACATCAACTTAGAGGAATTTGTCTCGGGAGCCTTGTTATTGTGGACTCGGTATAAGAGGCCATTCTGCTGTGAAGTAATACACCAACAGAAAAACGAGGCGTACGCCGACTTGTGCACATGGATTCTATTAGCTTCAATAAGTATTAGTACCGTTAGCATTTTTCTTAGTAGCAGAAAAAGTGTTTTGACATGTTGTAGGGCAGCTCCTAAAGTTAGTGCGCCCACTTTCTTGGTGTGAATACATATGCATGCGTGCTTGTTGCTAGAGCGTGCTTGCCTTTGGCGTGTCCTTTGTGAATGATGGCTTTGCTAAAGTGCTGCGAAGAGAAACATTGGTTTGCTATGCCTTTGATTCATTGCTCATGTGTGAGAAATTTGCATAGCAGGCAGACCCAGGCTGGATCTGGGCTCTCGTTAGCTGGGTGGCTAGATACTACATCATTATCATCAGGCTTGCACTTCGGTTGCAGCCATTCTGCCCTTGCTCATAATCTTCAAGCAGGCTTTGCAAAGAAAAGAAGCGAGAAAAAAAAAAAAGTAAAAGTCCAAAAACAAATTAGAAAGGTTTGTGCCAATTCATTCTGGGTACAGACACAAGCGGCCATTTTTGGATCATTCTGGCATTTGTTTGTGTTAAGCAGTCACTCACATTGAGTAGGCTTCACCTGTCAGCCTGTTGTTCCGTCTACACAGGTACGCCGCTGTCTCTCTCTCTCTCTCTCTCTCTCTCCCACTATTTTTCTTTGTGTCTCGACCTAACAGGTTTGCTGCAGTGCTTTCGGGGACAGTGCTCGTTATAGAGGACATGCTGACGAGTGCCGATCGATACTGACTCCCCAAACCACAGCGTCCATCTGGGAGCTGCGTGAATGCGTGTGCGCGTGTGTGTACATGTGTCTTGTGCGTACAGGTATTTGTGTGCGTATCTGTTGGCGTATCAGCAAAATGTTTGGTGTAAGACAGACACATCCGGGTGCTGCTGTCATTCATTTCGTTATGCCCTTGAGGGTGTCAGCTCTCATTGCATGGTAATATGAGTGTGTTTGTGTGCATGAGTGTATGATGGATTTAGATATCGGTTTATGAGAAATTATATGGACAGCTTCCACAGCTATTTTTCTCTATGAATATTTTACCATCATATAAACAAAATGCAATTTAAAGGCAGCTGTGCACATGGGACAAACAGAGGGCCAGAAAGGAATCGTGGCTCTGTTCCAAGTGTGTTACCATCAACTGAATTATAGGTCGGCTGGCACAGATGTAGATACTTCCATTAAAAAACTTTTTAAAAATGTGCGTAACAAAATGCCTTTCCAGTTCCACTTGACCACATTTGAGTAAGAATCAGCTGCAGTGGCATAAAAGTACTTGCAGCGGGGTCCAAAAGAAAAGGCAACGAGACTGAGATGGAGACTAAGAGTGTTTCTTCTTCCTGGAGTCTTAAATCCGCCATGGGTAACTGCTGGAGTGTGACAGTAGGCTTATAACAGCCAGTGTGTCGATAAATCCCAAGCGCATTTATTTCCTGCAAGACCAAGGCAGCATGCCTTACTTTATGTCCCCTGCAGAACGAAAAAGGCAAGGTGATTTTTTTTTTCCATCCACTTATTTGTCCTGTTATTTACATATTAAAAGATTCACATACACAATAAACTTTTATGGCATTCAATCGGAGCCTAGACAGAGAGCATAATATATGAGTTGTTTGTTACCTCCTTAGCTTTTCATCATCTTTCTGTTGTGTATTTATTAGATGAAAGTTGTCTTCATTTGCATGATAGCATGCACATTCCCTGACTGCATCCCTAACAGAATAGTTAATGATTAAATTCACTCCTCCAAACATTGTATTATGCAGATTCACGTATTGTCCACAAAAAAAAAGCAATAAAATACTAATGGGCGACTCATAATTAATATAAAAAAAGATAATGGAATTATTATTTCAAGTTACTCAGGCAATTAAGCACAATATATTTATTTGAAGAACAAAAGCCAGATAAAGAAGTTTGTGAATTATAACCTTGCTTCAGTAGAAAACTGTGGAGGGTCTTTCAAAGTTTTTTAAACCCATTTAGTTTCTTGTAATAACTGAATCCAGCTAAAGCTAAATGTACCCTAAATAAAAAATATGATGTTAATAAATAACAAAAATGAAAAGAGATAGACGGTGGGAAAGGAAGGTTATAAGAGTCTGTCATCCCATAGACATGAGGAAATTAAATTCTCAATCCACATGATGTCATTGAAATTCATACGCTATTTTGTAAGCACTTGAACACCTAATTGTTAACTAAAGTATATATCATACAAAAGGATCAGTAAAAACACAATTAAACTCGCATGTTGACACTGACACAAACCAATTCACACACTGAGCACAACAAAACATACCCTCATCAAATTCCCCTCTCGAGCAGCACGGTGAATTAAAACACATTTACCTACTCCCCATGTTTATCTCAGCAAGTAAAGCACCGTTTTGTTCATCGGTGGCTCAAATTAATGTACATTTGTGATGAATCATCTCAGATCCAGCCTGTTAAACATGACAGCCTGTCTTGTATGCCTGAAAGTGGCCTGCAGGAAACGTTCTGTTTTCATAGCCTTAGCCTTTCAGATGTGCTCGACCTCTGCCTGCACTGTGACTTTCCAACAGGCTGGGTGCTTTGCTTCATTTATTTGACACAAATAAATAAATGAAATCGTTGAAACCATTCAAAACACAAACTACATGCGATTCTTCATGCAGCATGGACGACAAACTACACTGTTCATAGTATTTTCCTATTTTTCAGATAGGTTTAGGGGGATGCAGATTGGTTTTACCCCTCGACCAGCTTCAGGCCAAAGTAGTATGATAGTCGTTTTGTTGTCTGTCTGTGCGTCTGTCCATCTGTATTTTACTAAAGGCTGCTAACAACCCGGCCCAGAGAACAGTGTTTTGTTTCTATGTGTTCTATAAACCGGAATGACAAATCCATTTTCAATCTGAATCTGTCCGTCTGTCTGTCCATTCAACAACATAATCACATTATCTACATTTATACTGTAGGTGCATCTTGAGAAGCCTATTGAAAATAAGTGAGCTCAACCTGCTTTTTCAAGATCAAACAGCCTTATGCAGCTGTAGTATCTGAGAACTTGAAAATATAAATACAGTCGCGGAAAAAAATATTAGACCACCTTTGTTTCTTGTTCATTTTAATGCCTGGTACAACTAAAGGTCCATTTGTTTTTGGACAAATATAAAGACAACAACAAAAATAGCTCATAGTAGTTTAATTTCAGAGCTGATATCTATCCATTTTCCATATTTTCTTATTATTGTTATTTCTTAATATATATTGTTATGGACAGAGGCAGAGGAGCCAGGTTCAGATTACTGCACAAAGTGAGAATTTTATTTCCTTGGTCAGGATATGTACAGTCAGTGCAACTTGTATCTACAAGGCTGACAATTAATACTGAACAAACAATAACTCAAACTATGAATTATGAAAAAGCTGCAGCATCTGAAACCAACCACAGTGAACATTTGACAGATAAACAGAACCACAGTGCAGTTTCAGCTTCACAGTTTGTGTTTTATGGATTGGAATTCTCTCTGTCAACTCACCATATGTGTTTTTATAAGTAATTTTTTTTTTTTTTTTATTTTTAATTTGTATCAATTACTACAAATTTCAAGTGACCCCATTTGAATACCAAGCGACCCCACATGGGGTTCTAACCCCAAGGTTGAAAAACACTGCTCTACAGATATATTAAGAGCACAGCTTTATAAATTATGGCCAATTATTTCCTGGACCCCCTGGCTATGGGTCATGGACTAACAAGGGACCCCAGACCCCTCTTTGAAAATCATTGTTCCAAATCATGCCAGACTCACAGAGACAGACACCCAGTCAAGGACAGCAATAATCAGTGGATAGAAACATGACTGTGTGCTCCCTAAAACCCCACATCCAGTGTTCGAGCTCTCTTACTCATCCCCACCTCCGCCCAGTATGGCGTCACCCCATTGGTCCATTAGACTCCCATACAGAAGATATCATCTTTATTCAGCGTGGAGGCGAGACGGGAAGCGAGGGGAAGGTGGGAGGGGATGTTTCACAGCACTGCTGGAGAATGTCTGAAGGGGAGAGTTATCTTGGAACCAAAGAGCCATGGATGAGTGGAACAGAATGACGAATGGTGAAGGTAAGGAACACACACAAGCACCTACCAACACACACACACACACACACACACACACACACACACACAGTTTCTCATGTGTTTTTGCTAAACTCATGGGGCAAGATTTCCTTCTCTTGTAATGATTTCTAAATAGGGCCTCGTTGCCCAGGGATATATTTAATTGCCACACACCGGCTGGTGATGCTAATGTGCACTGACAAAAAGAGAGCAAGAGGCAGAGGGAGAGAGAGAGGAGCTAGTCACACTTGTTTTGAAGTAACTTTGACTTAGCAAGGGCAAGAGCAACTGCCAGTCAGTGGTCAGAATGAATGAATGGATGTTTTTGGGCAGTTTGACTGGAGCTGCTGGAAGAGCTGGCTGTCACACATGTGCTCGCTCACCCACAACTTGCTCTCTAGTGCACACACACACACACACATCCACACACACACACACACACACACACGTGTCCACCTCCGTGCCAGCCTATTGTCTCTTTTTGTACTGTGTCACCAGATTCCCTTGCAATTACCATTGTGTTGCAGGCTGGTGTGTGCTCATATACACATTTGTGAATATGTTGGAGTGGGTTTCTGTATATGTGTATGTTAATCTAGTATTTCATGGGGTGTCATCAGGACCCAGTGAGACCCAGCCACAGTTCTTTTACTCCCTCACATTGGCACTTCACACAGTGCATTGTTCACCAACACACTCACATACAATGTGAGTTGTATTCCAACGTGGCATGTCTGTTTGTCCACCACAAAGAAAGTCAGAATAAAAGCACAGAAATAAAACATAAATTCATAGACCAGGGGTTCTCAACCCTGATCCTCGAGGTCCGCTATCCTGCATGTTTTAGATGTTTCCCTCTTCCAACACACCTGATGGTCGTTATCAGGCTTCAGCAGAACTTGATGATAGGCTGATCATTTGAATCAGGTGTGTTGGAAGAGGGACACATCTAAAACGTGCAGGATAGCGGACCTCGAGGACCAGGATTGAGAACCCCTGTCATAGACTGTATAAAACATACTTAGAGAGAGTGGGGCTGTATGCAACATTTAAGGTTGTTTTACAGTAGTAAAGAGTGAAGATACAGAGGTCAGAGGGGAAAAAACATCAAACTGTGGTGGTTTGACAGAAATGCTTTCAGTTCTTGGAAGAAGCTGCTGTCGCTTTCAGCTGCTTATCAAATGTTAACATGTACAATTATGCTTCGTAACAGTAATGATAACTTTCTCTAGCACATTAATGAGTAGGCTAACAGGGCTAATTAGCAGGATAGCTGACAGGTGATAAGATAAGATAAAATAAGATAAGAAAACATAAAATATGAAGATAAGAAAAAAAATGCTATTTATATACATTTAGATTTAAATTTAAATTTACACATATACAAAATCAATGCTGCTATTAGCTTCTGTAGCAAAGTTATGCTAACGGGCTGGGTTTGTAATTACATAATGGTAAAGTATGATGGTCAGTGGTCTTATAAGTGGGATATCTTTGAGGAAATGAATAGTTTTATTCATTAAACAGAAGCAAGATGACTTTGAATAACTGATTGACTTGTTTAATTAGTCACTTGTTTATTTTCTTGTTGATTATTCTCTGTCTTACTTTTTTTTTCTTTTTAGTTTTTGTTCCTTTTTTCAGTCAGTTTATTTGTCCTGCTTCATGGCCTCCATCCCTTTAACTAACTGACTGATTGTTTGTAGTTATTTTTGTTGCCTCCACAAGGGGTACAAAAATGAGGTACAAGTCTTGTCTGGCCTGTACACTGGTTTTGTTCTTTGCTTCTAATTTAAAAAACATTTTTTGAAACATTAAACAGAAGCTACTTACTTAACACTGTAGCAAACTAATAGCTGTTTTTTGTTTTTCTTAAATTAAATTTTTAATGGGATTTTTCAACCTAGCATCTTGTGCTCATCAGTGGTAAATACTGTACTTCCACTTCAATTTCATGTCCACGATCTTGTAATAATCCTCTTTCCTTCTGATACACACACAGAAGATGTGGAAGCTTAGTAGCAAGTATTAGTAAAGCGTCCTGTCTTGGTGTCTGTGTGAAAGAATACACTGGTATGCATGCGTAATTTGTGTGTTTGAGACGCTTCCCACCCTGTATTAGGATAAATAGCCTTGTCTATCCTGTAAAGCTGTGTCTGGCAAACAGATTCCCCTCACGTCAAGCCAGATGAACACAAATGAGTTCCCTAGAGGAGACATTTCAGGGGGAAAAGTGTCCCTGTGACACTTATCTTGAAGGACATCTTATGGGTAAGGAGAAGATGTGGGTGACAGCCACATAGGAAGCGTGGCTCCATCATGTATCAAGCTCATATTCAAACACACAGAGCTCAGTGTACAGGATTATACTCTTAAACTTCAAAGCGTGATCATTAATCAATGCATTTACATAACGGCAGGTCATCTGTCACAACTCTCGCTGCTTGGAATCTATAAAGCTCTTCTGTCTGTCTCTGCATGCCTCTCTTGGTGACAATACCATTTGCTCATTTCTGGAAATGGATGGAAGCAGCACCTATAGCATCTTCTGAATAGCATTAGATAACTACTGGTTGTCAAGTGCTATGGCTCTTTCAGTATCATTCCACCTTAGAGATGGTAGGACCCACACACACTAAATCACAGGACTGTACCAAGAGGTAATTATAGTGCCATTGTAAATCTCTCTGATAGCTTGGCAAGTTAGATCATCTCCCACAAGCCTGCGAATGTGCATACAGTCATGCACATATTTTATGATGCGCATATTCACACTGCAGAAGAACCACAGTGGGCTCAGGTGGCCAGTTGTTTACCACATGGGTCACACAGCATGGCATTTTCTACACTTGATTTGCATCATAACTGGACCACATGCAATGCACATGCAATAATAAAGGTTGTGCAGCTTTGTAATCCAGCAGAATGCTTGTATAGCTGTATAGTTAGTGTCGGGTAAGCTTCTTGGAAAGTGCAATGAGCTAAGCTACCAGTTACTCTGCGTTAAATAAGCTTGAATACACTGAAGATATCCACGGACAAATGTGGTGAGTAAAGCCATATCAGCATGGAAGAAAGTAGTTCGATATCTGAATCGCACGCCCAGTTAGTCTTATATGTGATCAAACAAAAAAGTTACATTCGGCTGCTCAAGAATAACCAAATTCAAGTCACATTGAATTTGTGCAGGATCACTAAAAACTCTGATAAGTGATTCAACTGATGGATCAGAATCAGGATCAGAACAGCCTTTATTGTTATTGTGTGTGCAATGACATGAGGAATGATACTCCAGTCAGTGAAATAATATGATTAAAAAAACAGTGCATCAGAAAATAAGAATAGAGTGAATATAAAATGACAAAAAGTAACATAAGAAAGTAGAATATAAAATGTTACTAGTATAAAAAGAGTATAACTAAAGTAGAATAAGTATCAATTTGTCATGATAAGGTCATGTTAGCGTCATAAAAAACAGATACATCAGACAATATTAGACAGCTTCTTCTTCAAGTTATACACCTGAAACCTTCATGTTTTTCTCTCGATTTAGTTTAACTTGTGTATTTGTCAAGGTAAAACCATGGTGACGTACAGTTCAGCGTGCCCATTCGTCTTTGTCCTCAGCGTTCCAGTTTCCTTCAACCATTTTCCTTCAAGTCAACTCCAGCTCACCTGTCTGTATTCCCAGTCTCCCCTGTCATAGGAATCAACCCAAGGACTGGTGCGTAAAGCCAATGTCATACAGAAGTGCCTCAGCTGGAAGTTATACATGTACCTTATATGTCCTGTATGGCAGCAGCAGCGTTACATACACAGGCGTTGTTTTATTTCAGACCACAGTAGAAAGCTGTATGGTATTCCATTAAAACGCCATTTCCTTTATACAGTCTGTTGAATGACATTAGACATTTGTATATTCTTTTGTGGATCCACCTTAGGGCAGCTGTGGTTGTATGTGTGTTTTGCCACCACCAGAGGGCGTATGTCCAAGTGAATGAGTGGGGTATCAATATGGGGAGCGTTTCTGAGGGTTTTGCAATGTATATCCTATTATTATTATTATTATTATTATTATTATTATTATTATTATTATTATTATTATTATTATTATTATTAATAATAATGCTATGTGTGGTATTCGTACTTGTATAATGTTTCTATAGAGTCATGTTTTTAAATCACAAAATAATGGACAGAAAGGGTGACTTTATATCATGTCCGCACCCGTGCGTTATGAATTGTCCTTCCCACTGGGTAGAGTTTTTAGTGTATATGAACGAACACTTCCTGTTTATACTACACATGACTTGACAAAGATCATTAGATCGAAACGTTGCTGTCGAATAAATTAGGAGCAGTAGTTAAACAGAGTTGCGAGCCTCTGTTCTTCTTTTTGCACTGATTTACCACGAGGCTCTGCACCATTTCTTGGATGTGCGTGGAATGCGCTAAATATCTACCACAGATTGTTTTATTTCCGACCACAGTAGAAAGCTGTATGGTATTCTATTAAAATGCCATTTTCTTTAAACATTCTGTTGAATTTTTTATTTTTTTTATTTATTTTTTTTTTTTGGGGGGGGGTCACTGCTACTAGTATTAAGACTGTAACCCTTTACACAACTGGATCGATGGCAGTGTTTCCCATACATGCATTTATTCACGGCGGCCCACCACAAATAAATAATTTCTGCCACAAATATTTTTCACTTTTGGCTCGACCTCGCTCATAAAAGCACTGTAGTGTAGCTAGTCATTACAATTCTGGTGCAGTGGGTGGTGGTATAAATTGTCACTCCACCAATAAAACCGAAGAAGACACACTTAACACAACTCGTCTGCCAGAAGACGACCGGTGCGAAAGACCAAAGTAAGTAAAACGGTCTGAACACGAACGTTAGCCAACAGGCTAGCCACGTCACACTTTAGCTGCTGCCACTTAGCTAATGCTGTAAGTAGCTCTGCTCATTAGTCACAATGCAACTAAAGTGTTCAAGTGTTAAAACTCGTGTGTTTTTCTTAGTCACACCCCCACCCCCCACGACCTCACCACCACAACACCACAAATAGATTCCTGTCCTGTGGGAAACACTGAACGGGGTGTGTGTTTTAGGTAAATCCGAGTCACCTTGGTGTCGGACATAATTACCTGAATGTAATTATTTGATCAAACCACATTTATGTTCCATTGTCACTGAAACTGATTTCATTCATATGAGTAAAAAAAAGCTAGATGAAACTGAGAGAGATTTCATATTTCCAACAGTACATTTTCTTTTTACTTTAAAATAATAATTTTAGTGTTTTACATATCACACAGACACAATACCTAAAACGAACTAACATCAAAAAAACTAAGACGCTTTATACAAAATACTTCTAGAGTCCAAAGATAAACATGCTCACAAATAAACATCACACAAAGTAAAATACACACAAACACAAATGATGAAGCTATTAGTGTCACAGTTAAATGTCCAACAAAACATGTCAATCACAAAAGAACAGGTGCTTATTAGGGGTCATCTAAAGTTTTAGATGCTTCAAGATGGGCTCCTGTATGCTGTAAAATTTATGTAGGTTTGCAGACACCATCTCAATCTTTTCAATGTATTCTGATAAATCATCTCGGCCAAACTTCAAACATAAACGGAGAGTTACATTTCCATAATTTTCCATCCACCAGTACATTTTCAGTTCAGTTTATTTCAAATATGCAATAAAAACAACATGGATTTCAAGAAAACACGACAACTTAGAACAATATATAATCATTTGCTTTGCATATTCCAAAAGGAGTGGGAGGAAGTGTAAATGTACTTAATCCCACCCCTTCTCCACACAACGGTCAGTTATTTAGCTTTCTGTCACTATAAAGCTGTATGGAAAATTCATTTCTTTATGTACTTTTAGTAATTTGTTGATTACAATTGTCCTTTTTTTTGGAAGAATACCTACACACATACACAAATGTGCAAAACAAAAAGGCATTAAATCTATCTAGACTATTTTCAGTTGTTTAGTTGAATTGAATCATGTATGAATAAAACAGTTAACCTGATATACTACTGTCATAAAATGTACAGTAAAAAATAATCAATTCACCAATAACGATCACAGGCTGGTATGAAACAGTGTGTTGTTGATGTTGTAAATGACACTGTACACACACACACACAAGCTAACATCTGAAAAAGCCCCATGTTGCATCTCCCACTGGAAATATTGATATCTTTGATGTATTCATGTGCATGCCAAAGCCTCCCCATACAAGGCTTGGTGTTTAGTCCCACTTTGGAACACTGAGCACTGCACTAAAACAGCTGTTTGGAAGCACAAAGCAGTGAAACAACGGGATCTTTTCATACCCAGAGTTGCCCTAATCCACTGGTTCCAACCTTTTTAGGCTCGTGACCCCATTTTAACATCACAAATTTCATTCATAACGGAGATTTTTTGTTGTTGTTGTTGTTGCTAAAATTAATTAGTTTTTGATCATGTAATAGTTTGTTATACTATGTTGCGCATAAACATTAACTCATTCACTGCCAGGCGTTTTAGAGCATTTTGACTGATTTTCAAGACTCACAGAATATTGAGTTCTAGGACT
>JAQQZY010000003.1:16469427-16486596 GCA_030068375.1 Ostorhinchus rueppellii | reverse complement strand
AGGATCGCCTGGGAATCGAACCCGGGTCCTTCTTGCTGTGAGGCACGTGTGCTAACCACTGCACCACCGTGTCGCCCCGTGTAGCTTGTTGTCAAGTTAAAAAAAAAAAAAGCTTTAATTTGTCAAATTCTCAAGGGCTATGAAAGTGAAATGATTTCGAAGTCACTGAATGTAGACTAATGTTTGTTCATGTTTTATTTGCTGCAACTTCAGGTATGGACTTGGAGTAAGGATGGGAGTAGGAGAAGCAGAAATGAGACTCAGGCTTCAGCTTCTTCCTTTTCTTCCGATTGTGTTAATTGCATGTTCTATATATGTACGTAGTTTTGCATGTAACTGAAATAAAATATTCATTCGTTCAAAATACTGACACTCATGCCACACATTTGCATAAACTGAAAGTAAGCATTCCCCTTCCCTTTCTTTCTCTTTCACATCATTACCTGCAGATTTGTTGAATTCCAAACGCTGTCAGTGCCATATTTTCTCGCTGACATATTGATATATTAGAATCTATTGTATACTTGGCTATACTATATATCATAAGCTGTATTTCTTACTGAGTTTTGACCCAAGTCTCTTAATTCTCCACTGGCTGCGAGTCAAATAAGGATTTAATGTTCTTTCAAGGACATGAATGGAAACTAGAAGGACACTGGGATGGGGGATGGGGGACCTCCGCCAAGGCCAATAGCCAGTTCTTCTTTCCAATCTGTTGTTATGGATCTGCTCTGTGGTGTAATAAAGGGGCCCGTCCTTGGCCCTTGTGCTGCTCTTCCACCGTGTTTCATCAGAATCGCTGCTATGGTTTTTGCATAATCCTGCTGACCAGACAGACGGACATGTGGACAAACTGGACTGGTCTCATAACCTCCTTGGCAGAACTAAAAAGGCCTCAAAGATGTTCAGGCTCTCGCTCTGTGGGTACTGTGTGTATGGAGTAGCACGTTGCAATAATCCATTCTTCTGTTCCCACCTTCTGTTTTTCAGGATACCTAGATTGATTGTTGTTTGTTTGTTTGTTTATTTTTGTCGTTTCGGAGTCTGTGAAGTGCTCGTTCTGTTGCGGTGTTGATAAGCCTCTTTACTTACATACTGTTCGGTGCAAACACAGACGCGTGCATTGACATTAAGGTGTTTTTCCTATGAGTTTCAATCTTCATGGATTTATGAATTCCAAAACATTGTTCTCGGAAGGACGCCAGTCGCCAGCAAGTCTGCGCGGTGCGTTAGGTGTGCAAATCTGATCTGACACCGGAGATTGTAACGGAGAACACATCAAACCTGATGATCTGTACACATGCATTCATTATTTCAACAAACAGCGCTCCTGTACATTGTTAACGCTTTGTCAGGAAAGTGACTATTTTTGGTCATTTCCGCATACGTTACAAGACAGTGAGGACAGAGAGTCAATAATCTCATGTCCAATGTGGTCTCCAGGGTCTGTAAGGTCCACCTGTGCATGTACCTGCTTTGTTAGGTATCATGAAGTAGGGCAGCTCAATATATCGCAAAAATATCGTTATCACAATAACAGTGTGCAATATTCATGTGGCAAAGACGTGCAATCATTTATCTTATTTAATTTTTATTAACTCTCTGTTTTACACTCCTTTGGGTACCGGAGTGGTTTTCTCCCTCACCCTAACATGCTAGTTTTTCTACCCAAAAACTGTAATAATGCTACTGCTGCAATGCTACATTTCAGGTTGTTCATATTTGTTCAAGTTATTCACATTTTTTTGGTAAAATTTTAGTCTGTAATTGTAAATATTTTTGTGTAATTTTACTTATTTTACACTAAAACAAAGAGGAAAAAAATTTTTTTTTTTTTTGTTATTTATATGCTATGGTAGTATTTTACAGGTCTGACCCACTTTAGATTGAATTGACCTAAAAGTCTTTTAACATCCTTGATTGTTTATATCTTCAGTGTCATTCATCGCAGGGGCCAGATTGGACCCTTGTGGCCCCCGGGCCTTATGTTTGACACCTGTGTGTTAGATGATGCCCTGAGGAAGACTGCAGACGTAATTGAAACGTGGTCGCAAGGTAAATCATTCATCTTTACTAACTTTGTCGGAAAAAAAGACTTGCTAATCTAATACATTGAAAAGGAGGTGATGAGAGGAAATGTGGAAGGAACAAAATGAGTGAAGATAAGCCACTGCATGAAAAAAAAAAAAACACACTGTATGGTGTGTGTTGGTGAAAGAGACAATCCGTCTGTAGCAAACCTGACACTCATCACTTATAATTTCAGAAACTCAAGAAGCGACTTCACGTGCAGGTAGTGTGTGTCTATGTGTGCGTGGGTTTGCTGTAGAAGTATGTGGTTTCTATGACTTGCATCATTTCATAGCAGGGAAGGAAATCTGCTGGCTTCTGCATGGTTAAGAATTGAGCCGTATGACTCCGAAGCATCTCAATGTACTCAATGTGTTGCATGAATGTGCCATCAGGAAGCATAAGGTGAGCAAAACTCTTGACACTGTTCATAGAATAAATAATGTGTGCTGAGATATACAGGATGCTGTTGTTGTTGTTGTTATACCTTTGGATGTTATTCACAGTTTGTGCTGTTATTCCGTCTCTCACCTTCAATGCTCAGTGTCATGTGAGACAATCGAGCACACAGGTGTTTTCTATGTAAACATGTCCGCTCCCTTTTGGTCCAGAGGAATAAAAAAAAAGGTGTCGGAAAGGGTTATTATTCATAAACAGTATTTTGCAACTTATTTTACTGCAGAGGTGGGTACAATAAAAGCATTAGCCTTGCAAAAATGTTTCCTATTCGACCTCTTTTTTTACATATATATCTCACATTGGACAACACTCGTTTTGCTCCCAGGAGAAAAAAATACCTGATTCTACTAAAAATCTGTTGCACTGAAATCAGAATTTCCTCAGCATGTCGGGATGTTGAGTTAAGCAGTATGAATCCATTAGTGCCACGTCACAACAGCATTTCCTAGAAATTCTAAGTGATCATAATTCAGGTGCTGAAATGTGGTACAGTCCAAAGTAATGCAAAGCTTAAAGCTGGAATTGCCACTGGAGCCCAGAATAGAAAATTCATTGGTGACCCTGTAATCACCTAAAAGCTCAACTCTCTAGAATTAACAGCTTGGGATTCATTTGTTCAAGAGGTGCAACATTTCCTGGGCAACAATAGAGCCTGAAATCATGATTAACTAGTGGAGGGCATGATAAAAGCATATTAACCCTTCATCGAGCAAGTGACTATTTGCATAATTTCTGCATATATTACAAGACAGTAGTGGCTTTTCCATCGGACACCTGTGCAAAACTTTACTGATATTTACTAAATGATGAAAGAACACAAGTGTGCAGTGTTGGTTTTTCCATTAAACCACAAATCTGATGATTTGTTATATTTCTTATTACAAGATAAGATATTGCAAGATTCCATAAACATTCCAACTAACATATATATTGTGTTGATTTACAGATATATTCACTATTATTACATATTCCCCCTCTATTAAACAAATATTGAGTTTCCTGGTGTGTCCTCATATACCGCACCGTTTGTTTTAAAACTCTTCTTCTTCACTTGTTGTAACGTTCATCAACATCCAGGGTTTTTTTTATTCATGTGACTCTAGTTGTGGACAAAGGTCTTTCCATTGCAGTTTTGTGTGATATAGCAATTGTGCTACACCTGAAAAACCACCTCTTGCCTGCAAAAAAATTTTAATCAAAAAATGAGTTTTGGCGAAATTGTTGTTTTTCCATTAAATTTTTATGTACAAGTTATATTTGTGCAATTTGAACGTCAGTGGAAAAGCAACTATTGACAGCAACAGATACAATAAGGACAGCAAGGTAACAGTCTCAGGTCCAATGTGGTCTCCAGGGTCTGTAAGGTCCACCTGTGCATGAACAGTGAGTGGACCTGCTTTGTTCGGTACCAGGAAGTAATGGTACTAATGTAAGGAATGATGTTTAAAGGGTGGATGTGGATGTGGACAGGGGTCTGGATCAGCACACATGTTGCTCTAATGTTCTAAAAGTTAATTAGTTAATTAGTGAGTTAGCGTAGTTTTATTTCGAACAAAAAAAATCATCAGATAACAAAGAACCATGGTCAAAACATGTTCAAACTAAATGTTTCTACACTCTTAAAAGAGTGGGAAGAAGTATAACTTATAGTCCCCACCCCTTTTTATAAACTAATAATTAAATTCATTCTGCTTGCTTTGCTTTGCTAACACACTTTGTGTTGTTCTGATTTTCTTAAATATGTCAATATATGGGTTTTTATTGTATTTTTTACATATACTTCATGGATTTTTATTTATTTATTTATTTATTTTTTGCCATTTATGGGTAAGGAACCAAATATGGTAACTTCATTAACTGTAACTTTCTACATTAACAAAAAAAAAAAAAATCTCCAAAGTCATAATAATATTCTTGCTGAAATGTGAATGCCCTGTTAAGGGTTAACAGTTGAGCAGCAGAATGTCATTCCAAATTCATATCCTCCATTTTCACCTACGTTTGGGTGATGCATGTTTATGTTCATGGTAAATAAGATAGTTCTGATATGGAAAGCAGCTACTGTATAGGACATTTCAACCCAAACATGATGAAGTTACGACTGCTTCAAAAATAGGAAACTATTACAAGTGACAGAAGTATTTAGGTACAATTTATACTCACCAAGTCCATATTATCTTGAATTTGTGAATACACAATTAAAGGCTGTAGTACGAGATTTAGATGCCTGATTTAGTTTTTCTTAGTAGAGGTACTTTAATGTCATTGTATTTATTTATTTTATTATTATTATGATTTAAAGTCATATTATCATGTACAGAAAAAGTCATTTAAATGGCAGATACTCTTCTATATTTCTATATATCTTATCTTATCTTATCTTATCTTATTTTGTCTTATTGTGTTTTATCTTGTTTTACCTTACCTTATTTTGTCTTATCTTGTTTTATCTTATTTATTTTTGTCCAGCATTACTGAAAAAAGGATAGTAGTCTGTTGGAGTTTATGACAAACCTTAATACAGATGTTGTTTATGATGTTTTTCTGTTTCATCCTTCTGCACACACAATAATAAAATCACATAACTGAGATAAACACATATAGTGTATGTGCATATTGTGCATAATGTCCTAACCCAGAGCAAGGCTAGATAATGCTGAATAATTAAAGAAATAATAACAACAACTTGTTTTATATAGTATAATGCAGATTACACTCCTCCATAATACCCAATTTATATGGAAATTAGACCGTATTTTATTTAACAATGTTTTACATAGATAGGAGTCTTAAATGACTATCGTGTAATGTATTCTTAAATTTGATGGACACAAACCCTGTAACCCTACATCTAAACCTAAAAATATATGTATATCTTGAATATACAATGTATAAGAATCCAGTGAGCAAATACGATTAAGGCGTCTTTTTACATAGTTCCCATGTCCTCTTAGCAGAAGTGCTGAAGGACAAACAGGCTTAAAGTGAATAAAATACCATGTATTATTGACACATAGTACTCATGTATCTGCAGGTTATCTTCTACTGTGTCTCAGTGCATGTGTCTTTCATAACCAGGACCAAAGCAATTGAAATTAAACTTTATTTAGTTTTTCCAATTAAAAGAACTGTCAGATACTGTTTTTTTTTTGTTAATTGCTTTTTAATACAGTTTAAAAAAAAACAAACCTCATGAATAAAAAACACTTCCTAATGAGGCCAATAGTATAAATGTTTAATATAAATAATATAACCAGTATTATTATATTTCACTGTTGAGTTAAATTATACGTTAGACATTCTGAAAATATGACCAATTACTAATTCAAGGCCTGTTGGACACTATGTTTTAGTGGCTTAAAATGTGCTTTTGTGCTTTGTACACATAAAACATATACATTTATTTATATTCTAATAACACTGACAACATTCATTCCAGATGAGGTATTATATCAAAATCCATAATGTCTTAATGCATGCATTGTATTGTGGGCGAGTGTGGTTCAGGAAGTCAAGTAGGTCGTCGACAAACTGCACAGTTGGCGGTTTGATCCCTGGGTTATCGTATTTATCGGTGCTCTTCATAAAACTGCACTCCATCTCATAAATCCGTTATAACCTCAATAAGTGAATTGCAAAAAAAAAAAAAAAAAAAAAAAAAAACTTAAAGTTTGTCAACGTAATGTTAATTAACTGTTAAATATGTTTCTTGTGAGGGCTTAAAAAGAATAAATGTGTTTTCAGTGTTACGATATACTTATACAGTCTCAGTAATGCATAATAATACACATTTTGTAAGAACTTAGCACCAGGAAGTAAACATTTTTTACATGAAATAATTAGGCTTGATTGGAAACAGCATGATTTATATATATAATATCCTTTTCAGTGGATTTTTTGTTTGTTTGTTTTTTTAAAGTACAGCTGTGAATCCGGTTACAGAGGAGAAAAATACATGGCTGGGTCTCAGGAGGATGTAAAGCTTAAAAAAAATATTAAAATAATCTGTCATTCCAGTTCTCATACGTTAGTGTCAAAAACCAGAGTGTTGATGGGAGATTTGTAAGGTGTTGGATGAGGTGTGTGTACAACTCCATTCAACTACATGCAACTTTTAGAGAGACTTGGGCTGTAAAAGTAAGGTTTGTATCCTGCATATGAAGCAAACACTGAGTTAAGTGCCTCTTGTACCCAGAAGGAGCATTCATAGATATTACCACACCAAGAACCACTTGTACTTCCGACAAATACAAGCACTACTGCTGCTTTTAGCTATTTTTCTTTTCTTTTTTTTGTACGTTTAATAATAGTGATAGTTGTCCAGGGACACTTGGATGTAACTAGTGACATTAACAAAACAGTGTCAAGTTGACATGCAGCAAAAGGTCCTCAGGAAAATTTAGCGATGGTACAGAGAGTGTCTTAAATTACCATGCTAACATATGAAAGCCCCAAAAAGCTTTGACTCGCATTCAACAGGAATTGCTTTAAACAGAGAAAAGCGTTCCATTATCTTGCTAGTTTAAGGAGCACTGCAGATAGTGCTGCAGAGTGATAACATAAGAAAGCGACTCAGAGTGATTTAGAGAGGTGAGGCCGGAAAAGGAAAGCGTTTAAGCTTTGTTTTTAAGTGTCTCTTCCCCAACAAGGGTGTGTTTGTCTTTTTTGTGGATAGAAAGCAGGAATGGGTTTCTGGCTGTGGTTTGACAGCAGGATGTTGGTTTTACGATAATTCTGATAGTTTAGAGGAGCTGGGACAGAGGGAATTGTGGGAAGATACAATTTTCACAGAAAAAAGCCTGACCCACACTTCTTTGAGCTTTCATCTCAATCAAGGGCTAGCCACAGTTCACAGCAGTCTCCGCGAGTGGTTATTGATCACTTGCTGAGCGACCAGACACTAACCAATATGTATTCCATTGAAGTGTATTTGAGGTGAGGCGCAAAAACGGCAACAACGCTTCCAGGCAACTGGCACGACTTTAATATCAACCCAACACTTGGCATCAGTTTATAGAACAGTTCAATCCTTTTGGCTTTTGTCTCAAGCAAAAGTACATCAGGCCAAGAGAAACAGATAAAAGACTCCTTCTTTGTCCTCCTATCCCCCGTCTCTACCTCCGTCCCTCCCCTTATTCTGTCTCTGAGTTTATTAGATGATAAAATCCTCCCCTCTGCTGATTGAATGCAGAGAACCGATAACCTTCCCGTCAGCAAGGTAAGAGTCTCCCCAGAGCTCAGAGCATGTGTAGTAGCGTGTTGCTGAAGGCGCGCCAAGTCTTGCAATACAAATTACTGGGTTCTAATTAGTACAATTCGCTCCTCAAACATGATTATGCAGTTCAGTGTGGAAGTTTGCATACGCCTTGGCTAAATGCATTTAAACTCAGATTTGCACATTTTTCTTAATGTTTCATTTCAATATACACTGTCTGGCAAACTGAGGACCATCCTACCATTAAAATGTATTTTCATCAGACATTGTGTACCTCAAATACACTCTTATTTGAGTTACTACTATTCCAAATTGCTTTTTTTTTTTTTGGCCAAATTTCCATTTAATTCCATGTTCTGCCACACAGCTCTTATGATTGTACCCATATTATAAACTAACCAATGCAACAACTGACTCACTGGAACATTTAATTCATAATTCATGATGTGAAAATAAAAATTCTCAAAATAAATAAGTGGCTGGGCTAACTAAACCAACAGACAGAATATATATGCTCAGCTTTGAATGCATTCACCCAAGTTCCTGCTACAGATGTATTCAGACTCTTTGTATCTTTGTCCATTCCTGAAACCCATTTGTTTGTTGATGATATATACTGAAATACATGTTTATACACAACTGCATACAGTACATATCCCCATGTATTATGTGTGCAAAGGGATTGTTTCATGTTGAATGCACTGATGTATGACTGACCATGTGCATTTGTGTAGGCACACTGATATTGCCCCAGCATTGACAACAGATGGTATCACTGACACGCAATCTGCACCACACTGGGGAATCTGTAATATAAAGAGCAGGGGACAGATATACTGAGGGCCCCCTTTTTTACTGCTTTGTGTTTAAAAAATATTTTTGTTGCAAAGCTTGAAAAAAAATATGCAGGATGTAAAGTAGTTGCCCTATCCTGATAATCTCGGAGTTTCATGTAAGCATGTCTTTGCGATGCTGCCACAGTGTCTGTCAGAAACATCCTCTTACCTTGTCGGACGTCTCTGGGTGCTATGGCGATTGCATCATTGGAATGCAGCTCAGTGACGCAGCAGTCATCGGGAACCACTGAACCATTGCTGAAGCTGTGCGGCGTCTCCGGCAGCAACGGAATAGCAGGTGCCATGATGTTGTGGTTCGGACAGATACATCCTGTCTGGGTCATCCCACAACCGTCCCCGTCAGAGGCCTCCTGGTTGCCATTGTGACCTGTTCGTAAACACTCCTCGAACCATCGGCAGAGCACGCCACACGTAAACTGGCTGGAGTTCTCATTGTTTATGAGTAACACCTCCACCAGTCTCAGTTCCAGCAATTCCTTGGTTACCTGAGGCTCACCTGCGGCTGGATGTCTTGTTAGACACAGCTGGACAAAGTTCTTATCAAACTGTAGGAAGGCGTAAGGTCCATCTGAGCTGGACTGGCTGCCACAGAGTTCAATGACTTCCTGATCCTTGGCAGCAGTCGTCTGTAGATGAAGTGGACAGCTTTGATTGGCCAGGTGGTGGTCAAGTGACAGGAGCATAGGGGAGTGTGTCCGGCAGATGGTCGGGTGGCGGGTGAAGCGGAGGTAGAGGGAGTACTTGGTGGGATCAGGGTTTTCCAGGGACCAGGAGCAGCCTGGTGCCCTGGAGGGGAAAAGCTCCCTTAGGGAGAAAGAGCCATAGAGCACCCCAGCTACCAAGCTGGAGCACGGTGAGGAGATGGGTGAAGGGGCCCCCTCTGCCCCGGTGCTGGGGACACTATTGGCAACCCCATAGGCAGCCTCAGCCAGGGCAGAAAGAGGAGCTAGAGCGAGGGCAGACACGGCAGCCAGGGCCCCAGCCACAGCCAGGAGAGAGGACAGCACAGACAGACACACCCCACCAGCAGTGTTCATCCTATGACATTCGTCCTGTGGGGAAACACAAGAGACACAAATGGTAGAGGCATCAGAGGATATCTTCAAACACAACCTGACAAAACCAACATGGCATGGGCAGAGGAATCAATAGTCCTGGGAAAGTCTGGACTGAAGAATCAGCTCGAGTCTGAAACATGTTGGAATGGGTTTGTGCTTTGTCTTAAAGCATAATATCAAGTTTTAGGCACCATTTCTTATGAAGTTCTTCTTCTAACACACGCGCTGTCAAAAACACAAACACATCCCTGCTGGGCTGGATTAAAAGGGTTGATGACTTGGCTGTTGAGACATGCACTGTGGGGCCTGCTCTACCCTTTCCTGCTGGTACGTGCACAGAAGTACTGAGGTGCATGCACACACACACACGCACACACAAACACACACTGCACTGCCTGCTGAGTAGCTCCCCTAAGGCTCTGGCAAACTATTACCATCACTGACACAGTGAGGGTCCGCCAACAGCTTGATTTTGACTCACACAATACACACACTGCTGACAAAAAGAAATATATACACCATATACAGTGTTTTAGTATTCACCTCGCAAATACATCAGTAGCCTGTACATTTGGTACACCCTGTATGACTGCTCCATCACCTGAGATTTTCAAGTGGTTCTGCATCAACACAGGAGGATGTGTGGGAATTGGGAAATGTTCATGCCACTCTAACAATAACCTCACAGCATAATATGCAGAGACATTCCTCTAGAATTGCCTATAGTGTGATATTGAAGCACTCTCAAAATATTGTTGTGCCTCTCTATGTAGATTAAGTGTGGGTGTAATTTCATCCATTGGGATTGCTCAGTTTTATAATAACCAAACTAACAAAATTAATGTGATGAAACAAGGGAGATGGAGGTAGAACTAATAAATGTAGAGTGTTTTTCTATCAAGGTCAATAGAAAACTAGGCACATAAGTGTATTCATTTGAATAAATACAGTTCCTTTCACATTCAGAAGCACTTATTTAAGTTGTTTGACTTGAAGATATATATATACACACATGTTTACATCAGAACGATGACCTATATATACTAATTTGGTGGACATTTTCACATGAAAATATAGAAAACCCTTTTTTTGTACAAAAATCTCCTTTGTCTATGTTTTTTTGAACATAGAGATATATTTGTATTGAGTAAATGTACTATACTACAGACTGATTATCTACTTTTACGATCTGTCTGTATGTATCGCTCTAAAATGAAACTAACTTCAATGAAGCTGTAAGTTTAAAAAATACTCTCAACATGTACTGTGCCTGTTTACCACTGTCCAAGATATGGTTCTGCAGGGTCTTCCAGTGTTAGCACATCTTCTGTACATATTTCACATTGCTTTTTAGACACAAATTGCTTTCCTCATAGCAGAAGCGGAGGTTAACAGTCGGGTGACATAACTGCAGCACATGCACCTTTAATGCATGTCCTCCACTTCCCTAAGGCCTAGGTTAATGAAACGCAGCAGTAAGCCCACACCTCACAGGATTTATGTAAGTCTGTTAAGGCTCTCCGGCAGTAGACACATAGTCCACAGGACCACGGTGAGAGGCTGGGAGCTGTGCTTACTTCACCATGTCAAGAGGTGACTCCACAGGGGTTGGACAGTAAGAGGCACTTGGGCTTATAAGGGGGAGCTGCTAATGAGAGGTAAAGGCACATGAAAGGCTGAGCAGTGATGAGGGGGTGTTTGAAAGAGAAAAAGATGGAAAAGGAGATGCTAGAGGAAACAGGGCATTCGGAAAAAAAATATGGTATCATCCATCATGAGATATAAACAAGCTTATTGGTTCGAGGCATTCTGATGATGTTACGAGTGATGTGCGGTGCATAAAATGTCTGCTATCACGCTCAAGGACAAGTCACTCACACTTTTTTTATGGACACAGATTTGCTTTTGCGAACACTAAATCTCTCTTCATCGTGGATGTTCACCCTGCTGTGCTGAATAAATAGTAGATCTACAAAGAGGGCTGGAATATGGAAAACAAAAAAATGCACTGAAGTCACACCCAAAGGTGAGACAAAGCAGAATATGCCTGATTCACATGGAACATGTTGGATTTTTTTCTCCTTTGTTTTTATACATACTCACCCTATTGTTGATTTTTACTAAAATAGGTCAGTGGTTTCCAGCTGTTTTTGTCCAGTATACCAATGAGATGTGCAATGAGATAAGCTCTGCACCACTATATTTTGCTCAGATGGACTACAAACCATTTTTTTTTATTACTTACAACTATTTATTTTGCGTATTTTTACAGTAGTTTTACACAAAATCATCTACCATGTCAGCTTATTATGCATACATTTACCTCAATACTCTGAAAACCTATAAGGTTAACTATCCTTAACCTTTATATGTGTCATATCTGTAGTCTTCCTTTTTCTGTGGTTTTATTTATTTTTTTCACTCACCTGTTCCAGTCTCTGTCTCCGGTTTCTCTGCTCTATCCTGCCTCTGAACTCTGACCTAATTACTGGTTCTGTTCACCTGTGCACACTCCTGTTCCTCATCAGTCTCACCCTATTTAAGCTCAGCTCACCCAGTCACTATTTGCCAGTTTGTTATGCTCCACCCTGCAAATCAGCATTGTCGGTGGCTTGGCCTGGCTCACCCTTCGCCAGACCTTCAAGAATCAGTCTAAGCCCCGGTTTTGGACCTGCCTTTTACCCACTGACTCAGTCTTCACCCTGATCTACACTGGACCTCCTGGCACTGAACTCTGGACCGGCCTTGATCAAGCCCCTCGCCTGCACTTCATTGGACTCTCTGGTAACGGACCTCGGACTGTCTCCAGCCCGGACCCCTCTGGAGCTCCCGGTACTGATCTTTGGACTGTTCCCGACCAACGCAGAACCGAGCCTGGTTCCAGGAACACCCTGAACAGTGCGCACTCTCCGGTGACAAAGAGGATTCCTGTGTTCTTTTGTCATTTATCTGTACTGTGTTATCTGAAGAGTCAGTAAAAACCTTAAACTATACCTGTCTGTTGTGGTTCTGCAACTGGGTTCATTTCCTGAACAATATGTTAGTTTTAGTTTCTCAGACATCATATTATCAACTTTATTAGCATAGACTTTGAAAAAATGTGCAAGTATAAGCCTTGAAATGTTCATTTGAATCATTGGGACTAAAAATACCAAAAAGACTCCAATCTGGCTTTTTTTCACCGTTGATGATAGTGGCTGGCTAAACTAGTCATGCCACAAAGAGGATTTCTTTGCTGTGATCGGGGTGAACAGAAACACATTTGGACTGGTTAAGTCTACTTTAAAAGACAAACTGAAACAGATGGGGAAAATGTGCATGTTTGGCTGCTGCAGTGGTTAGCACTATCACCTGGTTCAACTCCGACACCAAGACCTTTATGTTTGGACTTGGAATACTCTCCCTGTGTTTGTAAGTTCTCTCCAGGTACTCCAGCGTCCTCCCACCATCCAAAGACCTGCACTAATCTAGGTTAATCTAAATTGTCAATAGGTGTGAGAGTAATTGGTTCATCTCTATATGTGAGTCCAGCGGTGAACTGGTGACTCGTCCAGGATGTACCCCACCTTTGCCCATAGCTAGCTGAGATAGGCTCCAGCACCCCCCCCACCCCAACCCTCTTGAGGATAAAGCATTTCAGAAGGTGGAGAAATGGTCCATGCTTTAGCTTAGTACCAAACTGTGGAGCTGCTGTAAGTGTACCCCAAACTGTCACTTGTCTCTCAAACTGATCATTTACATCTTATCAAGAGGCATCCTAATTTTCCAGTCTGTGGAAAAGGTCATCTGATCGTTACGAAACCAACAATTTACACAAAATACTTTGTCAGAGAAATGAGCCACTTCACTCAAGAAGAGCAGGCCACAGTCTCCCTTCGAAGACCCCCAAAGCACCTAGAGATTCAAATGGTGCATCTTTAGTTAGAAAAGAATTGACTAGCGTTGTACAATTTCTGACCTTTGTCACATTTCTTTAAGCCTAAATGTCATTTTAACTGTGGCCTTAATAGGTTTTAGTCATCTCATGATGACGGCCAGTTTAAAAAGGTAACATTGAGCCGGAGATGTATTAGGGAATTGTCACAAAGTAGCCCTGGGTCTTTATGGGTTAGTGATTTATCAGAATTTATTATAATATTATTCTTTATATTTTGTGTTTTCCAGTGAAAATCATGTATTTTCCTGTATTTAACTGATCATGTAGATCAGAGGTGTCAAAGCTGGCCCGCTAAAGGGTCCAATCCAGCCCACAGGATGAATCTGTGAAATACAAAAACGATACTGAAGATATGAACAAAGATCTTAAAATAATTTAAGGTCAGTTCAATCTAAAGTGGGTCAGACCAATAAAAAACTATCACAATAAACTATAAAGAATGAAAACCACATTTTTTCTCTTTGTTTTAGTGTAAAAAATGTTAAATTACACAAATGTTTACATTTACAGACTAGTCTTTTACAAAAAATGTGAAAAACCTGAACAAATATGGACAACCAAAAATGTCTTCAGTGTAATTCTACCAATATTCTACGTGTTATTAAAGGTTTTGTGTATTTGTAGATCCACTGTGATCTGTGAGTTAGAATGAACGTGAAAATGAGAAAGTGAGGCCAAATAATGGCATAGATCGTAAAAACTACACTTTTTTTCTTAATAAACTTCATTTTGTTCTCACTTGTTCATGTTTTTCTCATGTTTTTAAAGGATAGTTTGTAGATGTAAACATTTTAATAATACAAGTTTACTTTTTTCACACTAAAACATAAAAATGACACATAATTGTGAAATTGATATCATTTATATAGGATTATGTTACTCTTTGAATGATCTGGCCCATTTCAGGTCATATTAGGCTTTATGTGGCCCCTGAACTAACATGAGTTTGACACCTGTGATGTAGATGCTAATTCACGCACTCATTAAAGTTGAAGGTTATTATATCGGAAACAGAGAAAAGTGAAGAAAAAGTCATTTTCTCAGCAAATCTATCATTAACTGAACATAAAAACAAGTGTGTCCATCCACTGTCATTGATCCACTCCATGGGTTTTACTGATGAGTCAATGCTGTAGAGGATGACAGTGTTTCCATGGTAACCACAGAGCCTCTGAATGTCCAAATGGGTCATATCTGATGACCATGAAAAGACGACAAACTGTATTTTACCCCAATTATTTATATATATGGACAGGATTAGTGGATCAGCAGGTATTAAACATTTTAGGTCAGTACATGATATAGTTTGCTGGTGGATGTTTGGGTCTTTATGGGTTAATCATGTTATATTTACAAAAAAATGGCATTATGGTAGTTTGTAATCCCGGACGCCTGTAGATGTATGTCCTGCTCAGGGAATCATTGAGGTATATGACAGATCCAAAACTGGGCATTGAGTCGGAAAACAGACTTTGCGTCCAGTGTAAAGCATGTAATAAGACATAAAATGATTGTTTCTTTTACCGAGTTTACTTAAGGAGTAGTCGTAGTAGTAGTAAGAGACAAGTAACCATAGCAACACACTATCTCCTGACCTGGAAATGTTTTTTTTTTTCTTTTTCTGGTCTGTGGTAGCTTTCTCTGCTTGCTTTTATCTGACTCTTTTGTCACAGATTTGGACCGGCTTTTCCAGCCCAGGATTCTCATCTGAGATTTTCCACACGTTACGGATGACATGAAGGGTTTTTAAGGAGCGTGCGGCTTTTTTCTGCGGTGACACTTTGACAAATGCACGCCACAGTTGGGTTGAGGGAAGACTAATGTAGCATATTGTGAAATATGCTCAAGGACATGATAGCGTTTGCTCCGTGTGATAAGGTTATATACTCCGCCACTTGAAAGCGCTTCCACACCTTCAAACAGATACCACGTCCATACGGGCTGCATCCTACTTTACGCCATATGTCGCACTAACAATGTGTCACTGTCGGTTGAATACACTGTTTATTTTATAACATTCTATGGACAGAATGTTATTAATGGCAGCTCGGTTCTCGCTGTGGAGCTGAGCTGAATTTATTTGAAGATGCATTACGGTCCAATGGTCTTTTTTTTTTTTTTTTTTTTTTTTGACATTTGTACTTATTTATTTTTCCCCTTGCACAAATAGAAGTTGGAGTTGTCACGGACTTATCAAAAGTGAGGAAAAATAGCATTAAAGGCCAAACCATGCATAGGTAAATCCTTACGCACATTTTTCACGGACGAAAAGAAGTGAAAAGCGTTAAGCAAATTGTTTTTGGGACAATGAACAATGAATATTCATAGAGCCACAGTCTGTGCAAGACTAGGCCCTAAAGTGCTGTCTTCATGAGGCCATTCTGTCCCACTTCACTCTAATATGGCACTTTACTGTGGGCATCCATAAATATTCATTAGCTTTGATGTCTTCTCCTTCCCCCCTTGCACCTTGACATTAATGTTATCACCAAGGATGGGAAAATATGTATATCCCTCACTGCCTGTCTCTTTCTTTTCTTTTTTCCCCCCCTGTCCTGTCCTCGGGGGTTCTTCTTCATTCTTTAATGCAGTGAAGTGACAATATGACTCATCTGATTTTTGTCTCCGTTGTAAGACTCATGCAAAACAGATCAGTGCTGGGACATAATGTGTCAAAATTAATACTTCCAATTCTAGCCAAGGTACTATTTTATGATTCATGAATATTTCCAGATTCAGTGCCCCACATACATGTTAAAAAAAAAAAAAGTTAACTGTTCTAGTTTTTTCCTTCAGTGTGTCTTTATGATTCTACCATTAATCGGCATGTGAAAAGACTTCAAGGCAGAAAAAAACTGTTTAGATGTATTTCTTATACACAGTAGGAGACTGTAAGCGCTCCATAATAGTAAGAGCAAATGGAACTATCACCAACTTTATTATCCTCCATGGAGCTGGGAGCTCTGCAATCTGACGAACTCAAACACTTTCAGCTCCACAATAGCGGGATTGAAAAATCACACGCTGAGAACACACGCGCGTATGCATGCACAGTTCGATTCATGATAATAGAATTTCATCACCAGAATAAGATGTTTCCATTACACATTTCTGCAAACTACCCATACATATCATCTTAATGAAATTTGTCATTGAAGGATGCCTCAGTGGACGAAGGAGGTTGGATGGCGGATGCTTGCATAAGCACATCCAGCTTTCTCAAATTCATAAGATCTCACAAACAGAAAATCCTAAAGCCTCTTTTTGCATCCCATCACGATATATTGGCCAAAACGGTGGCAAGAAAAAGTACGCAAACACACTGGGACTTCCTGTTTTTCTGCAGACAGAGCCACAGGTCCAGACAAACACAACACTCTCAACCTAATATCACTGGATTCTTCACTGAACACACCCACGAACAGTGTTGAGCAAGTTATTTCTGAACTGTAATCCATTACAGATTACTTGTTACTGTTATTTAAAAGTAATTCCTTACCTTACAATACCTTACTTACTGTCTCTTTATAAAACAGTGTAATTTCCACTATGTAAAAACTGTATTTGCACTAC
>JAQQZY010000003.1:16375307-16392109 GCA_030068375.1 Ostorhinchus rueppellii | reverse complement strand
ATCAGAGTAAAAGGATTAAATTCATCCAAAATATGTAGTGCAGTAAAAGTGGAAGTAGGAGGAAAAATAATACTCCAGAAAAGTACAGATACTGCATTTTAGTACTTAAGTATAGTACTTAAGTGGTTCTACTTCGTTACTACACAACTCTGGTTACAACCGACCAAGATTACATTAACAACAGGACATACATGGAATACAGATACAGTTCTACTGACAAATTGCAGTTAATGTGCTCCATGTTTGCATAATGAAAGATAAAAATGGAACATTAGGAGTTGAGGAGAGAAAAAAGACATATTACCCTGTAGTCAAAAAACTCTGCAGGGTGTATGAGGTTATATGAAGTACTAGGGGTGTAATGATTCGGTTCAGTATGTTTTTGGTACAGGGGTCTTTGGTTCGATACATTTTCATACATATGTTTTCAGTTCAGTGAAGGAGACCAGTGGGGGGCCTCTGTAACAACTGAAAACTGAAAGTGAAACTTACCATGCTTTGAACGAACAACCCAGCTTCTGTGCCTCATATTTGCCCCCCCCCCCATGGGCATCCCAGCCTCAGAATAAAGTCTTTTTTTTTTCCTCAGCAGTGGCGTACGTATGTAGAGGAAACCCTGCATATGGGTTCTACTGCGGCCACACTGCTTCCTGAGTATTTGCGTTCTTCACATAGGCTACGTGTATTTGTTCAGTACACCTCCATATTGAACTGAAACGGTTCAGTACAAATGACGTTTTTCTTGAGGCCCTTATGGTTGAAGAATTGTTCTTTTATTTTATTGTTCATTGTGTATTAAGTATGTGTTTTATATTGTTTTAACTATGTATGGCTGCTATCTTGTATATATCAGTGGAACTTCCTGGTTAAATTCATTTTTACAAATGAACAGCCCAACCACACACACATACTCAAGACTTAGACTTTTCGGCCCCCAGGCGGTGAGGACCCTCCAAGAGGAGAGGGATTAGTTGCAGAAAGGATTAAAAGCACATCCCTTTCTTTGTAGGCTAATCAAACATGTACCCTCTCATCTCTCCATCCTACTATGTTTATTCAGTCAGGACAAGCTGTTAAGTGACATTGACTGACATTGGTTGAAAGCCTCTCCATCAAGTTGTGTCCACTAGCATACTAACTAGCGCAGTACCACCAAGTCGCTAATTAGCATGGAGCGAACTGTCCCAGCGACTGACATGAACAAACAGGGCTACAGTAGGGGTTGTAACTAAAGCAAGGACATTGGAGTATTAGACCAATGCCCTACAATGTAATTAACAGCACAGGAATCTGCTTATCTGGGAGCCTGTTAATCTATGTATTTGGCACTGTAAACTGTAAAGCATTTTGCAAAGGCTGTTTTTTTCTCTGCCGGAGCTGTAAACTTTAACCATGTGGCTGTTGACAGAGAGCAAACAATTAGGTTCAAAAGTGATACAAAAGGATGTGAACATAATTTATTACAGAGAGCCTCTGCAGTGCTGAGCTCTTTTTAATTCTCTGCTGTTTGTCCAATGGCTTTCCCTTGCTAAGCAGAAGCTGTCGTACTGTACATTAGTTATGTATGTTTAAAGAGGAGCTGAGAACAATTCATTAGTTAGCAATTAGCGATAAATGGGACTGGAAATGGGATGGAACGCACCCCAATGGAGTTTTTAGTGTACTATTGGAGAGGGAACTGTGTTTGGAGGGAAGACGTTCATGTCCTAAGTAAAGAAAAGAAGGACCTTAACAGATACGATACCAGCAGCAAAGTCTGGATGATGTTTTAACTGGATGGCAGAGATACAGAACAGTGGTCCTACATTATCAGTTATACAAAAGATTTAAATGGGTGACATGTAGTATTGATGTTCTCGAAAACTGCTACAGAACGCACTTACAACTAGCAAAACCACCAACAATACTGCTATACATTCACAGACTGTATATATATATATATATATATATATAAGCTCTTTGTTTGTAAATCAAGTTTCCTTCTTTGCAATGCAACTCTAGTTTAGTTCTCGTTAGTTATTTTGACAGTCATTCAAAACAGGCTTTTAGCTAGAATTTAGAGGGGACCTATGATGCTTTTCCACTTTTTTGAGCTCTTAATACTGTTGCATTGTTGAATATAAGTGTCAGTTGATAAGAAATTGTCAAAAAATGATATTCATGATTCCGGGCGTGAGCCGTAAAGTTACTTGGCATGTCTAAAATTGCCCGGAAGTTTTATTGTTGAAAATCGCTCCAAGAAAGTGCGTGTTTGGGTGTGAGGGAAAGGGGTTTTTATTCAGGTTTCCCAAAGAGGCAAGCAGCAGGAAGAAATGGACGGAGTTGATTTTTCCCGGACAGCAAAAAAACAAAGACCTACGTTTTTGTTTGCCATTGGCATTTTAAGCGGGACAGTTTTTTTTAACATGGGCAGGTACGAGGCTGGATTAGCCACAAAACTCTAATTGAAAGACGGAGCCTTGTGATACTTGCTCGTGTTGAAGTCTGAAGCACAAGCTGTAAGTAAAACCCTTTTTATTTTGTGGGAGTATTCAGATGTTGTGGGTTGAGCAGGGGTGTACACCAACAATGCAGGGGGTGGAGTGAAGTAAAACCAAGCGCTTTGGCCGGATGCAAGAAATACGAGTGAACAAAACATCGATAGACACACGTCTACAAAGTTTTAATCGTGTGTTACTATTCTGGAAGGGCAAGAAATCAAATACAAAAGGCCAAAAAGTAGCATCATAGGTCCCCTTTAAAAGTAGGGAGTCCACTTTTCTTTGTAAGCTGTATATCTACTGCGCGGCATAGCTACGCAACCCAGGCACACCGAGTTATGGAAAATCGACCAATGAAACGCAAGTCTCATCATTTGCAAGATCAAAACTGACAGGAGAAGCGACGAAGTGGCAGGAATCAGCGAATTTTGATCACATTCAGCAAAGTTTCCGGGAAAAAACTAGATGAAAATATTAGGACGTCTTGCCTCAAAGTAGGGCATCCAGTTCTTATTATTTTCAGAACAGGGCATCCAAAAGATGCCTGGACACATGTCTTGCTGAAACCTAGATTCAAAACAACACTGTCTTATACTCTTCATGTGCTGCATCAGTTGATAGTTTACATTATAGCTCTGTCAGCTCAGCTCTAGTTTAACCCATAAAGACCCAAAGACCCACCAGTGACCTAAAGCATCTACTCATCTAAACTATTTAATACCTATTGATCCATTCAGCCGATCAATACATGTAAATAACCGGTGTAAAATGTAGTTTGTCATCTTTTTATGGTCATCAGATATGACCCATTTGGATGTTCAGAAGCTCCGTAGTGAATGTGGAAACACCATCATCTTCTACAACATTGATTCACCAGTAAAACCCATGGAGTTGGATTAATGACAGTGGATGGTGATACTGGGTTTATGTTCAGTTGATAGATTTTATGGAAAAAAAAAAAAAAACATCACTTTTTATTCAGTTTTCTCTGTTTTTGATAAAAATAACTGTCAACTTTAACCTGAGCTTGAATGAACATCAACATGATCAGTTAATTAAATATTGGGAAAAGTATCTGATTTCCACTGAAAAATGCCAAATACAGAGGATAACAGTGCAATGAATGGTGATAAATCACTTTGAGGGAGAAAAATTCATTTGGGAACGGCCACTGAAGCAGCACTGGGTCTTTATGGGCTAAGACTGAAAACAGCCACAGTAAAATAACAAATCAACTCCATTTTCTGTACGGCTTATGTTGTCAATAGCAATATAGATCTGTTTGGCATCGTTCAAAAATGGTCAGAACTGTCACAGTTTAGTCTGAACCATGGATCAACAAATGCCCAACTTACCAAAGATAATATTTTTGGGTCAAAACACAGTAAAGTCCCATCAGAGAGAGAACTTTAATTGATTGCCATTCCAACATTTATTTCAATATAAAGCAGTACCTTGTTTTGAAAAATCCCTTATGGTTCAACTAAAGAAAAATGAATTTAAAAGTAAAAATGAGAGTCATTTAACAACTAATCTGGCAAATTGACTTGAAAATGTCCTGTCAGAGAGAGTTCAAAAACTGTGTTTTGACTCTTTCACATAACAACTTCATCAGCTTCATCATCAAACTCAATTGTGTAGAAGAAACTACGATTTTCGCAAGTGCAGTGGTGAAAACAATAGCCCTTTTTCACTTTCTTTGACTCTAAAAGTTGTTTGTTAGTGGTTCTCATTCCATCTCATCGCTTCCTGCTTTGGTCAAAGGCCCTGTGCTGTTCGTTTTCCTCTCCATATGAGTCTGGTGCAGAGACTCACTACTCCCTCTAGTGGGCACATGAACTGTTGATATGAATATATTCAATTCATATCTCTGCAATCTAGGCCTACCACATTAGTTCACATCCCTAAACACTCTTATATGTTTAAAGACATTCAAATTATTATTAAAGTAGTCGTACGTTCTATCAGCCCTTTAAAATGTGTAAAGTTTGACTAGCATAATGAAAAATGTGGCTAACTGTCAACACGCATCTGCAAACACTAGTTCCCATTACGTAACGCTGGTCACATATGAACTTGTTTTTAAGTGTCCCCACCAGCTACAATGTCTATCTATAGCCTGCTACATGCTTTAGAAACTCACTATCCCCTCACTAACAGAGGGTTTGTTTGTCTTGTGCTGGTGGCATCAGTGTATTTAAGCCTTTGTGTTGAGCTGTGGTGGATGTAGCTCAAACTCATCCAGACAGGGTCCACGAACTCTGCATCTGAAACACTAAAAGCTTTTCCAAGGATGTGATGAATAAGTGATACGAAAAAAGTGAAAACGGGGTTGTAAATCTTCTCAATCTGAACTGGTAGGAAGTCTTCAGGAAAGAAATTTGGACTCCAATATGTACACTCTAGTGCATTATGTGATGGTGAGTCTATGTGCAGTATTCATTGAAAAATATGTGCATTTATAGGTAGTGTCATTATATGTCAGTGACTCATTATCCTAATTAATTGCCTCAATAGGTCTTTTTTTTTAACCATATAATATTCATCTTCTGTGTGAAATGTACTTTTTTTCACATTTTTTTGTGTAACAGTTAAAAAGGCATGTTGGAAAGAAAGGGGGGGAAGCAACAACAAATAAACAAAAGACAAATGAAGCAAATAAGCAAACAAATAATGACCACCAACAATGACAACATCATATTACAATGAAAAAGATAATAAATGTAAAGAGCAACTAAACAATATAGATTGATTAGGGTTGATAGTCACAATAACAGAAAAAAAGGGTTGAATAATTTAGATCAATACATATCAGTTTGAGTTTGTAGTTTATTTAAATGAATATGGCTATTGTTTATTTATTTTAGAGGTGGTCTATTACACAGTTGGACCTATCTGTGTGAAAGTACATTTGGTAAAAAAAGAATAGAAAAGCACTCAGAGAGCGCAGACCTCTGCTAAGACAGTGTTTGTACTTTCCTCCACTAGATGGCGCTGAATGACCTCATATGCAGATCAGTGCCATCATGCCCTATGCCCAATGCCCAGTGATAAAGAAACCTTTAAAAAAATTCCTGGATCCAGATGGTGATCCGGATCACCACCAAAATGTAATCACTTGTTCCTCGTTCCATTTCTAACAAATTTCACCCAAATCCGTTCAGAACTTTTCAAGTTATTCTGAACACAAACAGACAAACAGATAAATCCCGGCAAAAACATAACCTCCTTGGCGGAGGTAATAATAGATTGAAACAGTATGCTGTCATGCAAAGGCATCATGTGGTGTGTACAGCCTTTCCCCTCTCCCTGTCCTCAAACGTGATGAACAGAGCCGACCAGGATGAGCTAAATATGGTGAACAAATTCCCTTCAGGGTCAATGAGGTCACCTTAAAAACTTTTCTAAGCTTAGACTGACTGCGTTAATTCTCTGTGACTGAGGTTACACTTTTCAAAAGTGCAAAGCTATTCAACTCAGTATGACACATTTATGCAGAATTAAGGCTTATGCCCTCTGTCAATGAGCCGTGCTTTCAAAACACAATTTCTCAAACCCAGCAGTGTAGCATAAAGATTACAATGGCTGCTTTGCTCATTGAACGTACAGTATACTCATTTATGTAATGGCAGCCTAAATGGTTCATACATTGCGGTGATAAGCCCGCCCTCATCACTGTGCTATTACACACTCGTATTACATGAAGCACAGAAAGGCTGTGTGCTGTAAGTGGGTTCAGGTATGTGTGCCACGCAGCTGAGAGCACACACATTACAGTGAGAATCACTGACATTTAACTTCTGTCTGATGAACAAAGGTAATTGGATCGGATAAAAATCCCCTGATAGCCTGGCCTTAAAGAACGGTTGAAAAATAGTTTGAGTGGCGCCTAATGGCTCTGAATGAGGCAGATGGGTGATATGTTCTGCATGGTAAATATATCCGGCATTCTGTAATCATATTCTCATCCCATTCACATGTGAGTGGTCAGGGCAATGGCATAAGGAAATGAAGATGGAGAACAGAGCTTCTGCGCTGCACTGAAGGTGAACCAATACATCAGACGGAACTATGAAGAATATTCTGCATTATATACAGTCTAGGGCGCCCTTATGTATAAATGCGTAGCATGATGGACTTGAAGACAATGAATCTTCTTTTTTTCTCCATAAGCCAAGTTTATTATGCAGATACTGCAAACCTACAAATACAGTCCCACCACATAGGACTTAAAATATGAGCCAGTTAAAAAAAAAATAGAAAATGGATCTGATGTGAATTCTCCAAGCATGTACATGTGTGATGTTAAAATATAATTCTACAAATAAAGGAAGCTACAGTTTATAGGAAAGATAGTTAACCTTGTAAAGCCTGAACCATTAAATCATTTTCAAGTTTCAATGTTGTATCATATTTGATACATCAGGTCTCAATGCTCAAATATTATTCTTTCTGAGCAAACAAAAACATAAGGTAATAATTCCTTTTCAAAATTAGTAAAATTCTGCCTCCTTCCTCATTAATGACAATCTTGCAGTGTCACTGGAAAAGCCTCTGGTGAAAGAATTCCTCCTCCCTGGTGGATTAACTGTGTATTGCATGTATCTAATTGTATACATCAGGTTTTTCAAGTTAAAAAAAATATCACCTTGATCATGTAGAGGGCTTCAAAACTCATGTATCAAATCGACACCTTCATAAAATAATCACCCAAGTCATTTTTTTTCAGATTTTTCAGGAAACAAAAAACGGAACCATTTGTTGAATATATGATATTTACTAACAATTTTAATCAAAACAGTTACAACAACAGATGCCTATTGACATACAAACAACAAGGTCAGTCAAACTTGGAACATGAGAGAATTAAATGCAAATTTTCAAACATACCCAAATGACATTAGGCAATTATTTTAAGAGGGAGACTATATATGATACATTTGGCATCATAGGGTTACGTTTCATTTAGTTGTGTGTCAGATGACTCATCAGACGTATTATGATGTCTTTAAATGTACTTTTGCATGTTGATGTTTACTTTCGCTCACTGAAGAGTCCTCTACGTAGAACGTGTGTGTAGGTCCTCATGGATGTGGACAGTGGGGACAGTGAACTTCAGAAAAATGGCTGACTCCCAGTCCTCCGTAAACTTCATGCATGCACATGAGCATGTGGACGTCTTGCATATGGAGTCTTAACATGAAACAAAACAGGCAAGACATGCTTAAAGCGTAAGCCTTTGAAACAGCTGAACCCACCACAGCAGATGTGTTTATCCCATGGCGAAATTAGATACATAAACAAGCCAGCATGGACAATTATGATAATCACATATACAACAGACATAAATAGAAGTAGCTTTTGCCTTCTATGAATACCATCAGTGTGATGTGTGACAGAATTGTGTCTTTTCTCTGTATTTCTGCCCCTACCATTAAACCCATTGCTGTGATCTTCTATTTTGGCAGTGTGATGAGGTGGTATTATTAGTACCATGATATTAAGTCGTCTCATTTTAGGAAGGCGGGAACGAGTGACAGCTCTGAAACAAGCATTTGACACTAAAACCGTCACTAATGCTAATTCCTCCGGTGCTTGTAAAAACATTAATCTTTAATAATGACACAAAGGCCTACTGTCATGAGGGGAGGGGTTACTTCCTGTCCTCCATACACCCTTGACAGCTTACCAGCTCACTAACTCCCCATCTGCTCTATATGGTTAAAAAAAAAAAAAAAAAAAAAAAGTTCTAATTTTAAACCGAATAAGAAAGAAAAATAAGCAATGTGACGCACGAGTAAAAGACTGCATCAGTGTTGTGAAGTGTGCATGTGCATGTGTGTGTGTGTGTGTGTGTGTTTTGTCGCTTTACTCCCCGAAAGCATCGTGTTCAGAAACAAAAAAACTTAACACGAGACAAAAAGAAAACCAAATAAAACATATAATAGAAGTCATGGGTGGCTAGCATTCACACAGTTATAATTAAAAACAAAAATCACACAATGGATTTGCAGTGTGTGCTCGTGTTTGTGTTTGTGCCTGCGCGCGAACATTTGGCTAAAGATATTTCTCACAGTGCAATTTACCGGTCCAGCGAGACATTTCCATTTCAACTGAAGGGTTTTGTTATTCAGAGACTCCGGCGTACGCGAGTGTGTGTGTGTGTGTGTGTGTGTGTGTGTGTGTGTCTGTGTGTGTGCGTGTGCAAACGCACGGCAGCAAGCGAACAAGAGATTTAAAGAGAGAGCTTCAAACTGCAGTGAAATGAGTCAGAAGGGGGGATTAGTGAGGGGTTATAAGCCTGTTGTAGAAGTTAGGGCCTTTTTAGCTGAAGATCAGACGAAAGGCAGCACTACAGCCAAATCAGACGCTCTGTTCTTCCCACACTCTGCTCTCCTCTCCCTTTCTACTTATCATTGTTGCAGTACAATGACTGCTGCACATGCCCTTGGTTACAGAGCCAAGACTCTCAATTTAGAAGGGATAAAAAAAAAAAAAAAATCTGCTTTAATTATCAAGAACAACAATACGAGTAGGACGGCGATTATTACGAACATGGGACGGTGTCAAAGTGAAAGGTGTAATTTTCTGTCGAAAAAAAAAAAACCCGAATCACGCAAACAAAACAAAGTGGACTGTGTTTATGTGTCGCATTTCCACGCGTGACACTCAGTCACAATGATTAACCCTGCCGAGACGTGTGTCTAGAACATAATTAACAGGATAAGTGACACATTTTTGGCAGTGTTTGTTCATGTTTAAAGCCGTGCGTTGAATATCTGTGCGCAAAACATAATGAATCTGTCTTGTTCGCTCATTAACTCTCGCAAGTAAGATCCAGTTGGTTGCATTTCCTACACAAACACATGCACGCGTACGCACACGTATACACAAATATGCATGATTCTATGCATGCGTGCCGGTGTATGACAGCTCGCAATGTATCACCCCCTCCCGTTTGAGCAACAGAATGGAATAATATGAGTGCGATAGAGGAAATCAGGGTGTGTTATTGCCGTCTTTGGCCAAACACCCTGCATTTACAGCTGAAAGATTCAAGCATCACTGTGGGATTGGCCTCTTCTCTCCAATTAGGCTTAGTTATTTTAGACATCTGCCAAAAAGAGCAGCGGCCCAGCACATATTTCACACGGTATGATAGCTTACCTGGTTGTCAAGATGATTTGCTCATAGAATGTCTGGGTTTATGGTGGTTATAAAGAATTAAAGTCAGCTTAAAGAGTCGAAGCTTCATCATGAAGTGGACAATTAGTTTGGTTCAGACGTTCTGACAATTATAAATCGGCTCCTAGATTCTAATCTAAGGCGATATTATTCCCTGTGATTATGAACAGATAACGGCACGAGAGTCACATTGAGCGTGTGGTTATTTGTCGCTTCCTCTTAAATGTGGAGTTTGAAGATATTCGCCTTTACCGTCTGAAAATGGATGAGATTTGGGAAAGATTATAATAATGGCTGTGCAAATGACAGGAATATGACGGTGCATTTTCCGGTGAAATGTGCATGCATATGATGGAACATCCTGCCTCGGAAGGAGACAGGGATGGTGATGACAGATCATTCCACTTAAACAGCGAACCCACACACACACACACACTCACACATATGCTGATACAGACAGGAGCACAGATAAACACACACACACCTTTAAAAAGTGTATAGAGATGAGATTTGGCTGTCATCCAGTGGAAGATATTACAGCCATAATTCATTACTTGCTGGCCTGAGCTGAACCTGGATTTTACTGGCAGGAATGAATAGTAAAATAAAAAAAAAAGAAAAAGTGACTTTCATATAGCAGTGGGGTAATAGTAAAATGATGACGAAGGCGTATTGGAAAAAGTAAAATCATATAATGTTACCATGGGAAAAGACAGTGAAATATCACATAGAAATAATGAAAAATTGATTGGAATCTGAACGCAAAGAGAAAAGTACAGACTAACGAATAAGCCGTAAACACACGCACACAGACCTCAAGGTCAAAAGATCTGCAAAAGAACTAAAATGGAAAACTAACAAGTTACAAGGAGAATAAAGCGAGAAACTGATAATGATGAATACAAAGAAGACCTCTTATTGCCAAAAAGGCATCTCTAAATTGCCTTCTCCCCTCTGCTGGCCTTCACACCACTTCTGTCCTCTATTAACGGGGCAAGTGCTGCGCTAGTACCTTTTAAATGAGCTCAGGAAGAGACTTGAAGATTTGTTTTTTCTCCCGGTTCCTTTCATTAGGCAGATTAATCCCACAGTTAGTCCACAATGCAGAGGCACTCCTTCGTCTTGAAACACAAGGATATATTTATCATACTGCATGTATATAAGCACGTTTATGGTCTTAATACGTGCAGAGTGGAGCGGTGGAACATGCACGACTGCCTGTTACTCGGGAAATGGTTGATTGCTTTATGCCCTGATTAGCTTGAGTAAAAACGGATTATGCCCTCATTGAACACAGTTGAATTCTAAGTTTTGCAGTTTTGTTTTTAATGATTACACTGTCAGGACTAATTCCAACTGATTGGCTTAGGATAATGGCTATTAATGCAAAGCGTATTCCTCGAGCTGTAATCCAAACCCATTTACGCCTTTCTCTGCTCTAAGCAGGGTTCTTAGACTCCTATTTACATATTGTTCACACATGGTTGTTCTTTACTATGTGGTTCTGTCAGACAGTTAGTAGGTAAATATACAGGCCATGGATCTCCTTAACCCATAAAGATCCAGTGCTACTTCTGTGAAAGCTCCCAAATGATTACTTTTTCCAATGAAAATCAAGTATATTTAACCTATAAAGACCCAAATAGCAACTGGAGACCAAAACCACCTGGGTGATTCTATGAAACTGGGATCATTTTGATACCTGACACTTTACCAGGTTTAGAGAGCCAATAATAAAAGAGAAATGTAGACATATTTCCCTCCAGAATGTACCTAATGATGACCTCAGATAAATGCAAAAAATCATACTCTTGCTCTGAGCCATCCCAAAATTAATAGATTTTTAATCCAATATTGGGGCCAAAAATAGGACCAAAAGTGGGACATAAGTTACCGAGGTGTCAGTGCCTTTGACCTGGAAAATATGGTTTGAAATGGCGCTATAAATAAAGACACTGTGTTAAATTTTATGATCCTAGTGGTTTTTCTAATCCAGACATGCAGGTTTCTCATTCCAAGTTTTGTATGTAACCCATCGTGTCCACTTGCGTTACATGCAGAACCTACCCACTTAAACACATATAAATCAAGAGTGATTTTGCAACAGTGGTCATTTTTGTGAAACACTACGTTGCGCAATTAGTTAAATTCCTGAAATGTACCTGTGAGAGAATAGAGAGATATTTAAAAAAAAAAAAAAAAGAAAAATAGAAGTGCATAATTTTTGTGTCCTTTTGACCATGTTATTATATGCAGATTTTTGCATAAAAATCATGTAAGATAACAAAATCCTGTTTTATCTGAAAAACACATTCTCTTTTGTCTCATTCAATATTTACCTTTAAAATAAACCCCAAAGTGCTTCCAAACTTGCTTCATAACATTAGTCTACATCTGGTTTGAATTTGTAGCCCCATGTTTGTTTTTAGGGACTAGTTTCATAGTTTCTACTGATGTTACTGTTTAATACCGGTTGATTCACTAATCTGATCAATACGTGTAAATAATTGGTGTGTAATGCAGTTTGTCATCTTTTCATGATCATCAGATATGAGCCATTTGGACGTTCAGAGGTTCCGTAGTTACCATGGAAACACCATCATCTTCTACAACATCAATTCGACAGTAAAACCCATGGAGTTGGATCAATGACAGTGGAAGTAGATGCTTAATTTTGTGTTTGTTGATATTTTTGCTTAAAAATGCACATTCTTTCAGTTTTCTTTGTTTTTTAACATTATCAGCTTCAAGGTTAATCAGGGCGTTCATGAACATCTATAGGATCTGGAAAGTAAATGTAGGAAAATGTATGATTTTTACAAAAAAAAAAAAAAAAAAAAAAGCAAAATACAGAGGGTATTATTCATTCATTCACTCATTTTCTATACTTGCTTTATCCTCACTAGGGTCACGGGGACAGAGGATATTATAATAAATATAAATAATTTAAGAAAGTTTGATCTAAAGGAAAATAACTTAGGGAACTGAGTCAAAGTAGCACTGGGTCTTTATGGGCTAATTTACTGATAGATGTTCATAAAAGTTCATATTAAAGTTGAAGGTTATTATATTAATAAAAAACAGGGAAAACTGAAAAAAGTGACTTTTTCAGCAAAGATATAAATAACTGAATATAAAACAAGCGGCTCCATTAATTGTCATTGATCCAACTTCAATCAATGTTGTAGAAGATAACATTGTCTCCATGGTAACTACGGAGCCAAGTGGGTCATATCTGATGAGCATGAAAAGATGATAATTTTATTTTACACTAATTATTTACACGGATTGATAGAATTAGTGGATCAACAGGTATTAAACAGTTTAGATCAGTAGACTGTGGATGTTTGGGGTCTTTATGAGTTAAATTGACATTTCCTGCTTCTGTGGGTGGGGGGGTGTATTGTGACGAAATGCGTATAGGACACCAAAGCTTCCAAAAAAATAAAAGGCACCCCAAAAAACAAGTAATTTATTGACAACAGATTAAAAAAAAAGGATCTATCAAAACAATTTTGTTCATAACCATAGCTGACATTTGTGATTCATTACGTACTGGGAAAGAGTGCAACAATCTGTTCCTGCAAATGAAGGCAGCAAATCTGTTTAATGTGCTCTGGTTTTTAAACTCGGCATACAGGAAGGTGTCAATCAAAGTTCTGATCAGGCAAAAGGGGGACGCGTTAGTCACTCTATCAGAGCTCGGCCTTGATTGAGCTTCATGCTTCAGTCGCGTCATTAGTTCCCTAAGAGGACTCTCAGATGAATATAAGTCAGAAGGAAATGAGACGGGGAGGATGAGTGCCAACAAAGATAAAACCCATAGAAAGGATGAGTCGGATAAAAAAAAAAAAAGAAAGAAAGAACGGGGAAAAAAATCTCTTTCAGTACCACGCCTCCAGAACTGGAGTGCATGTGAGGGCTTTTCATAAATAACTGATGACTGAATCCACAAAGCCAACAGCGAGTCGCAGGGCAAAATAAAAAATGTAAAGTTAGGAGACACATCACGAGGAGAGCGGTTTTGTGACTAAGCTGGAAGGGGTGGTAGACGCCGGCGCATTTATCTGGACAATGGGTGCCTGGCCGTTAAACGTCTAATGGATGGTGCGAGAATGGATTTGCCAGAGGGACCTTCTACTCTTCTGCGATTGGCTGTTTTAGTGAGGCGCTGTGATTAGTTCATTAGCTGCTGCTACGCTGAAGTATGTGCTAATAGCACAGGCGGGCTAACTAATCACAATTAGCATTTCACGTTAAAAACACTACATCCTGATGAAGCAGCGTAAAAATACACAGACATTTTATCGTCTTGAGTTTCATTAAGTTTTAATGAGTGGAATTCTTAGCGAAATGTTCATATGTCTAATGTTTGATGCTGACAGGGGAGCCTAAATTAGTCTGAAGAAACTCTCATTTGTTTCAGCAGTAGGTGTGATGCTTTTTTAATACACGGCACACTGCAACACTCACCGGCCACTTTATTAGGTACACCTACTGAACTGCATGATCACGCAAATATCTAACAGGCTCAGTGCGTATAGGCGTGTAAATGTTGTCAAGATGATCTACTGAAGTCCAAACTGCCAGCGTTAGCCGTTAGCTGTTAGCCGTAGCCGCGGACAACATAACCAACAATCATCGTCCCTGTGGTTGATCCATTTAAGCATCAATTGTGTCGAATGGTTTAATTAAAAAGGTGCACAGGGTGTTTTTGCCTAAGTAATGATCAGATTATTCTCCGGAAGGGAATTTATTGTCACCGCCTGGACGTGAATGCGAAGGCAGTGAACGACGGGGGAAAAAAAACAAAAAAAAACAAAGAGCGTGTGTGTTGTAAGGCTGTTAAAGAGAAGCACACACATATAAAAGTGATATTTGGAAAGCAGACAGCCTGTAACCATAGCAGCAGGTCTGCAAAATGAGACTATAAAACATGACAAAAATAATGTGCTGGGTGAGACAAAAAAAAAAGGAAGAAAAGGAAGGAAGAAAAAAAGAAAAAAGTATATATATAAGTAGACTCCAAGAAGGGAAATGGGAGATGTGGTCGGGGACTGAAGACTGATAGAAATGGAGTGCTGCACACACTGGGGTACGTGCACGTGAAGACTGAGTAGGTTTTAGATGTTGATAAAAGAGGAAAAACAAAAAGCAGCACACATCCCCATATTCACTCACACAGAGCTGGCCTGGCTGAGTCATGAATAAACGGAGTGTGTATGTGTGTGTGTGTGTTTAGCCGACTGTGATGGGACCGACTGTACTAATTAAACACCGCAGCTCTGAACTTTATTTCCTAAACCTAGCAGGACCTGAGCCAGCACCAAGAACTATAAAAAACGCAGCCAAGAAGTCAGTAAGAGACTTGAAAAGAAAGAGAAAGCAAAGATATGAGATGAAAAGAGATCCAGACGACTGACCCCCGACGTCCTGAAAAACTAACAGAATGATCGCCTTCACTGCAAGCGCAACATAATAAAATAAAAAAACTGGGCTTCACGCTGAGAGGTGAAGATATAATCATCTCAGGGAGTAATAAAAGAATCAACGAGCAGAACAAAAAATAAATAAATAGATAAAAAAAAAAGACTAAGCTCTTGTGGAAGATGCAAATAAATTTGCCAAACTACTAAAGCTTCAAGTGCGGCAGAAGAAAGATTGGAAACCAACGAGACAACAACACAGACAGGAGGCGAGAATAGATTCCTGTGAGAAATATGGGTGTCTGACAGACAAAACTAGCGGAGGCGCACAATGGAAAATGGCTGACATGTTTGTGGGCGTTAGAAGACGTCTCAATCTGTTCCCTGATTGGCCCCGTGAGGTGTTAATGGGAGGCAGGTGCAGCCGGACTGGGCCATCTTCCTCTACTACTCTGATGGATCGGCTCATACTTTATTGCAGTGTACTAAAGTGATACCCCCCCTCCTTTTCTTTTTTTTTTTTTTTTTACTGTTAATCTATCTATCTCAAACAGACAAGACGGACCCAGTGGATGTATCACCTTCCAATCGTCCTATCACGGCTTACTGCAGTCCGAAACGAGGGGAAAGAAGAGAAAAAAGTGCGAGAGGGAGAAATAGGTATTGATTTGATCAGATACACTGCTGTGAGCAGGTTTGGCCGTGCTCAGCAGCTTAACACCCTGAAATAGAACGCAAGAAGGAGCGACTTGGTGTGGGCGGAGTGTTTATAAGACAATAACAGGAATGAAGAGGGGAAGCAGCACAAGTGGCTGTTGCTAACAGAGGAAGATGCTGCAGAGGAGACAGATGTAATGGGAAAGGAAGATGTGTGGTGGAATGTAACCAAACACTGGTATTTGTACCTGTGAACACAATCCTTTCAGGTTAATACTTTCTATTTTTGCTTTAATGGATATAAGAGGCAGACACTTTGCACCACTTTGCATTGATTTGTCAGATTTAATTACAAGTTCATATTTTATATGACATTGTAGCTCCACCTCAGGCTGTGGCATAATACACTAATAATGCTCAGGATACGTGCAGTATATTGTATTTAACATCACACTGACAGGTTACATTTAGCTTCAACTATGTTTTATATTTGGAGGAATTGTCTTGGTAATATTCATTCATAACCTTTATTTAACCCTTAGGGGTGTGAGCCTTTAGTACTTTGGATTTTGCCTTTATATACTATATAAAGAAAACATTTACTTACACCCATGTTTGGTATCTTTTATCAGTAGGGATGGGAATCAATAAAAATTGAACAACTCCGATTCTCTTATCAATTCTCATTGGGTGAGGGAATAAAAGAGTATAAACAGGTATGTTTGCATTACCGGTCTTTTATATTTCCATTTCTACACAGAAAATATAACATACACAGTATGTACAAATAACAAGAACAGATGATGTGGGGCCTGGTTTGAGGGTGGGGACGCGTACAGTGAAAGTGAAACTCAAGACTCTTTACTAATTCCTCTATTGCTGCATTTCTACTACGTGGACTCGGCTCGGCTCCCATTGTGGTGCACCTCATTTGCTTTCCCCTGCCTTCAGAAAGTTGTATTTGTGTATCTGAGGTTAGACTCCTGCACGCTAGCCGCCATGTTTTTCGAAGCAAATGTGTGTGTACATTATTTCTGTATCCCCATTGCCGCAG
>JAQQZY010000003.1:16350937-16362056 GCA_030068375.1 Ostorhinchus rueppellii | reverse complement strand
ACCACCACCAGAGGGAGAATGTGAGAGTGAATGAATAATGGATCAACAATGTAAAGCACTTTGGGTGACTTGAAAAGTGCTATAAAAATCAAATCCATGATTATTATTAATATTATTAAAACGTGCAGGATACCAGCCCTCGAGGACCAGGACTGCCCACCCCTGACTTATTAAAAAATTACAGCGGAATTGTACTTTCGGATGTGATTGTCTTGTTACATGCTCCTGCCCTTTCTAAATAAATATTCAATAAAAATAATAGAATAAAAACAAGTTGCCTGAGTATGAGTCTATATGTGTATTATTTGTGCAACAGTCTAATAATGGCTTTCTATAAGGTTGGTTTGACATTGTTCTCATTCTTGCAGAAATGTAAGATGTGTGTATGAGTGTGTGTGTATGAGTGTGTGTGTGTGTGTATGTGTGTGGTCTTTCTTTACACAAGACCAGTAGCCTCTCACTCCATTTTAATAACACTGCCGGCCTCTGCAATGCTCTCACTGTCTAATTGCTGTGAAGGTAGCGGGAGGGCCACATGATGACACAGCATCTGGTCCCGATGTTTAGTGGGGAGACAGTAAATTACACTACGCATCTGTGAGGGGACCTCATTGTGGGTCCCAAAGATGTATTTCTCTGCGGCGCTCCATGAAAATCTGAGCCTGTTATTAACTGCAGTAACTCACTTGTAGACACGTAAAGCTGCAAGTCTAAACCTGATTTGCTTTGCAGAGGCTGTTTGTTGTTTTCCGTGCCTGTACATTCACTCAGCTTCCCCCTGAGATGATACATTTTCGATGCTGCATGACCAAGACGGACCTCATGAATAATGGCGCCGTATGGGACTACTTTGAAAGAAACCAAACTCCTATTTACAGCGATTTCCACAAAACTCGTTTAACTTATTTTCTTCTTCCAAAACTTTGTTGCTATTGTGAGAAACACGCGCAAAGCAAATTCATATTTTACCCGTTATGGAGACCTTTACACCTAAATGTGTTTGTCCACAAGAAGTTCATAGAATTTCATTAAATTCAGTTCACATAATCCCAGAGTAACAGAATGAAACGGCAGCAGTTTCCATTCTCTGCACAAAACATTGTGTATTCACCCCCATCCCTCCTGCTGTTGGTTTTATATTTGCCGCTCCCCACTCGCCCTCCCCTCACACTGGAAAGAAAACCCACTCCCTCGCTGGCAGCAATGCGTACAAAGGCAACAGGAAGATTGCAAACAGAAAGCACACAGATCCAGATTTGCTGTAGGTGGCAAAAACTGAGACGAGAGACGAGTCAACTTGGGGTGACAGCGTTTCAACTTGAGCAAAATTTCGCAGTTATCCCGAGCTGTAAAGAACTGTATGAATCCATGTGATGAATGTACAGAGACAGTGACGAAACATGGGCGATCTGAAGGGGACAAAGAACGACGAAGACGAGTGTGCGTTACTTCTGCTGCAATCGCTCAGTGTGTACTGTCAAAGAAGCGCAGTCACTTTGTGTTGTTAAAGCAAACATCTGTACTGTCACTTTGGAACATGTGCGTTGAATTTTAGGGGCCGAAAGACACCGAGACGCAACAGAGAACAAATCTCCCCGAAAGAAACTACAGACAGACCCACTGTTCAGAAAAGCCACTCAACACAAAGTCACTGTGGCACTTACATACCCCACAAGGTCCAGGCCCCTGTATGAGCTGAAAATTGCAGTTTTAGTGAAGTTGATAGAAGCTGGCATGAACTATTACATAAGTTTTCTGCATTGTTTTGCCCCCAACGTCACCTCTGATGCAGTTCTCCTAAGCTATGTTCCAACCCAGCAGACACGTGGGCTGACATTTCTTACAAAGCGGGTGGAATTATAATGCGGCATGTGAGGCCATTTCAGGTAAGGAAATACAAAAAAAAATTAGACTTAAATATGTTCTTGTATCCAGCAAATGACAAATGCTTTCAAATGATGCCGGTCTTTAAGTGCACTGTTTGAGATTGTATGGATATTTGCTGCACTTACCCCAATGCAACCACATTGAAAACACTTACAAAGAAAATTATTCAAGGTTAAACTAATGTAACACATGCTTTCAGTCTTGATATATGTATGTCTGTATTTCCACTCTTGCCAATTAAGTTGGAATAATGTGTTTGGAAACATTCTTCTTTTTATTCCTATTTATATATATCAAAAATTACCTTTAACTAGGTACAGTGATTTACATACCTAGTCCTTGTTACGCTTTATCAATCAACAATGGATCATATTATCAGATAAAAGCATTTTATCCCAACAGTGTATATGCAGAAAAGTATTTTGGCCTATGGTTGTACTTAATCTTTTCATCCAGATATATTGGGGGTGTATGCTTTCATGTGGTGTACATTTTGTCAGGGAACTTTGGTACGTTTAAGTGCACTGCAGGGCTTCAGTTCCCCATGGAGAAGACTGTGTGATGGGGAGAAAAAGCAGTGAAAATATTCTAAATATAGCGCACACTTAAACGGATATTGATTTTCAGGCTGGCTTTTATTAGGTGGTAAAAAACCAGTACAAAAACTCAAACGAACCCTTTTAGAGCCTCATAAGAGTCTTGTGATTCTCTGTCCTATATGTCCCTGAATTATTCCTGTCTCCTGATCACCTCCACCTCAGCCTCTGTTTGACTCTGTAGCCACTTTCACAATCATGCTGTAGGTGGTGTTAACCTATAAAGACCTACTGTGACGTTTGTGTCAGTTTCCAAATGAATTTGTCTCCCTATTTAACCTTTCCTAAATGATTTATCACCACTTATTATAATATTATCCTCCACATTTTTCTTTTTTCCCTGTGAAAATCATCTATTTTTCTGTTTAATTCACTGATCATGCAGATGTTCATCAAAGCTCGGAGAAAATTCAAAGCTTATCATATCACAACAGAAAAAGAACTGAACAAAAAGTACCTTGTTCAGTAAAAATCTGTTATAAACCCAATAACACCAAATGTATAATATTTGATACATGAGTTTTGAAGACTTCTACATGACCAGTGTGATATTTTTTTCTTGAAAAACCTGATGTATACAATTAGATACATGCAATACAAAGATAATCCACCAGGGGGGAGGAGTTCATTCACCAGAGGCCTTTCCAGTGACACTACAAGACTGTCATTAATGAGGAAGGAGGTGGAACTTGGCCAGTTTGAAAAAGGAACTAGAAAAGCACTCGGAGAGCACAGACCTCCGCCAAGGTAGTGTTTGTACTTTTTTTAGGTAGTGTTTTACTTTACTCCACTAGATGGCGCTGAATGAGCTCATAAGCAGCTCTGTGCCACCATGCCCTATCTAATGATAAAGAATCCTTTAAAAACAGCCTGGATCCAGACAGTGATCCAGATCACTTCCAAAATGTAATCATCTCTTCCTTGTCCCAGAGCGGACATATCCTGAAAACTTCATTAAAATCTGTCCATAAATTTTTGAGTTATGTTGCTAACAAACAAACCCACAAACCCTGGCAAAAACATAACCTCCTTGGTGGAGGTAATTACCAATTTGTTAGACATGTTTGTGTTATATTATGGTTTTGTTTGTTCAAAAATAATATTTGAGCATTAAGACCTGATGTATCAAATATGATACAAAGTTGAAACTCATACATCGAAATTGATATTTGGAGAGAAAAAAAAAAAAGTTTAGGTTTTTCAGAAGGACCAATAAAGGCTCCAGTTTCAAAGAGGAATTTTTGTCAGTGATTTAATGCTTCAGGCTTTACAGGGTTAAATGAACATAACCCCAGTGTGTGCATCCACTGTCACTGATCCAACTCCATGGGTTTTACTGGTGAATCAATGTTATAGAAGATGACAGTGTTTCTACGATAACTACAGAGCCTCTGAACGTCCAAATGGGTTATATCTGATGACCATGAAAAGATGACAAACTGTATTTTACATCAATTATTTACATGGATTGATAGGATTAACAAAAGAACAGTTATTAAACAGTTTAGATCAGTTGATGCTTTTGGTTGTCGGTGGATGTTTGGGTCTTTATGGGTAAACTAGAGCTGAGCTGACAGAGCTATAATGAAAAAATGCTAGTAAAGTTATAATGTGAAAGTATACTGTTATTAATGAAACAATTGTCCTATTCAGTCCCATTAAGTGGTACACACTGTACACACCAGTACGTCACTAGTACAGTGATTCACAATTAATACTTACTGCTTATGCTATTCTGGAAAATGAACTTGAAATATACATTTTAAAGGGTGCCTTTGACCTGTAAAAATTGCTATATTCACTGCACAGTGATGAGAAATACTATGGGCCAATGGACTGAGGATTTTCAATAAGCATAAATTAACAGCTAGAACTCAGAGCAAAATGTCTGACCTTCAAATACACACCGTAACATGCATCCAACAGAGCGTTGCCTTTCGCAGTGGCCTTCTTTTTCCTACCTCTTCTCGCTCTAAATGAGCCTAACAGTATCAAGAATTACTTCATTAATACATGCAGACTTTTAACCACTGTGGAGGGTCACATTTGCATGCAACTTTCTGTTGGCCGTCTGATGCTATTAGCCCAACTCTGAAACATCTCTCTCACTTTTTCTGTTTATTTCTCTCTTTTTTCCCCTCTTTTTTTCAGTTCCTGTTTGTCTTCCTCTGTGTGTCAAAGACTTGTACAGAAAACATGATAATATGCTCCGAAGGGATTATATTAATGGTTTCCATGGCAACCCAATGCAGCCAAATGCACACACCTGCTATGCTGTTTTGTATTTCTTCTTCTTCTTTTTTTATTATTATTTTATTTTTTTATTTTTATTTATTTTTTTATTTCCAACCCAGCATGCCTCTGGGCTGGAATTCCACCTGTCAACTTTGTTTCCTCCAAAAACACACAAGCTGCAGCTTTGACAAGTCACTGGACCTGGGGAGGCTCCGCACACACATGAGCTTATATTCCTCAAGCATGAATAAACACACATGTATCGTCATACACACATATACAGAACACATTTGCTCCCAGACCCACAGAAAACTAATGAAACATGAAAACTGGCAGCACACAAAATCACAGCATGCTACCCTGACTCTCTGGCAGATTTTTCATCTTAACCTTTATTCAAACAGGCAAGCTGAGCACATTCCAAGAACACATTTTGTTAACAGCAGCAGCCTGGGGAGTTGTAGAAGACCCTATTCACGATCATTTCCCATGCATACTCCGTAATAGACCTTCTTATTCTTCCACCAAGGATAAACATGGCAGGGATTGTCATGTTTCATCCAGCACGAAAGGAATTAAATAGAGGTCTGACTTTGGTCAACCCTCTGATGTGAATACAAAACAGTAGTGGGTGATAGCAGGTGTTTGCTGATGGCTTTTTAATGCCCCATGTTCCTAATTTGAGCCTTTTCTTGCACGAGCTGCAACAGGTTTCAACGTTATTATTTTCCACAAGCTTCAATCAGGCACAAAATGCACTATTCTTGAGCCAGATCCCATTGAATTTGTATTTATTCTAGCTGTTGTACTTTTAGATGTAGGTATTTTATTATATTCTGGTCTGTTCAGTTTGCATTAGTGGGCTTTTTTTTTTTTATTGGTTTTACTTTGATACAACATATACTCAAAAACAGTCTTTAACCCTTAAAGACCCAAACATTATTCTTCCCTTCTCTGAGCTTTCATGAATATCTACAGGATTAGTAAATTAAATGTTGAAAAATACCTGATTTTCACTGAATGAAAAACCTAATATACAGAAGAAAACATTACAATAAATGGTGATAAAGCACTTCACCCCATGACGCCTGAATTTGTTTCCAATTATGGAAAAAACTCATGTTTTTGCTTTCAAGTAGATAGTATTTTGGTTGCAATTTGGAGCGAGGGGTTGGTTTGATGCAAATTCACGACAATGGGCATCAAGGGATTAAGGATGGTTAAATATAGAGAACATTCATTTTGGAAGTGACACATACTGTGTGTCACAGTGGGTCCTTATGAGTTAAGGTGGTCTAATACTTAATACTGGGCTTTAAAGACTCACAGAAACACATTTTGGTTTTGGCAAAGTTAGGTATTTATCTGAGTATTGAGTGAAATGACTTAATCCAATAGATTTTTGCAGTGCAAACTTGTACAATTTACAGTAGCATTTTGCAGCATAAATACCCAACGCTGAGCTCCTAATTAAATGAAAATGTATTCAAGTTTCCCTCACGACAAAACAAAACAGCAGCTTTTAAAATATGCCTTTTCCAACAACACTTAATTGCTTCCAACCAGAAGTAGCAGACAACATGGGATGTTTTATTTACCACGTCCACCCTCGCAACACTGGACACACATACGCACACATCAGACCCCATTAGATCACACCACAAAGGAGCCCAGGCTTCTTCCATCTGCTGCAGCTTCCACTTGTTAGCTGCACAAATACAAAGCACCCCCCCTTTTTATAAGGAACTGTGATAGTGGCTGATAGATATCAAACAGAACTCTTAGAGACTTATTTATCCCATTAGAGTCCACTATCTGCTGAAAAAGGAGTTATAGCAGGTACTGGACTGCATGCCATGTTTGACTGTTGTGGTGGTCACTGTGTCAGATCAGATTAGATACTTAAAGAGTCTTTCATGAAACACGTAATGAGAACGAAGTGCCAGAGACCAACTTTGAGAACAGGCTGCCTTGTACTTGAAAAACTGTTCAACAACTGCACTTTGTCATTATTTGAAGAGGACATTAGACCTTGCGGATGTCAAAAGTCTTCAGGTTAAAATAACACTTTATAGCATCAACAGCTGGGAAAAATATTAGGTCCTTTTATTGATCAAAGTCACAAAAGTAAAGGAACCAAATGTGGAACGCCAAAAAAATGTACCTTTTGAGATATTGTTGAGATGGACATGATAAAACAATTTGCTTGGTGTGTCTGATACCCTTTTCCCCCTGACACATCATGAGCTTTTTCTGGGCTGATATTGTATAGTCCAGTGTTTCCCAACCACTGAGCACATAAGTGTGCCATGAGAAGTCATCAGGTGTCCCATGGAAAATGATCCAATTTCACCTGATTGGTACTGTAAGTGAGCAGCATCATATAGATACATACGTCTGTATGTACCAGTGATCCACTCAAAAATAACAGTGTCCTGCTTCAATTTGGAAAGTGAAAGTGAACTGACCCGATGAAGTGCGTTCTGTTACTAAATCCCCCTCACTAGTGTTGCACAGATTAGTGAGTTACCCACGAACCCCAGATATCAGGTTGGGGCTGGGGAGATGTGCCTCCCATACTATTATACAATGGAGCTCGATCCAGGGGACCATCCCAGAGTTGCTGACACACCCCTCTCACTTTTCTCGTTCCAAACGCCTGTGTTTGGAAGTCCCACCCCACACAAAAAAAAGAGAGACTGTTGAGGATGATTCATGTGTGTCTTTCGTCAATTTCTGCAAGAATATCAGCTTTGTGTTCAACTTAAAAAGGCCCAGGTTTCACACTGACTAAGTAAATTGAGACTAGTTTTGCATTATATTTCAATAAATATACTTTTTCTGTTTGGTGGCCTTGTAATTTTTCTAATGTAAAATATGTGCCATGGCTCAAAAAGATTGCAAAACACTGGTCTGGTCTAAGGTCAGAATGCCTTCTTTAAAGGATTCACTGATAAATGACAGCAAAGACCATGAAACATCATTTCATTTTCAACACACCGATCTGTGTTCTCTTGTATAATCTTACTCATTCCAGTGCTGCACACTCTAGTCAACCCAACATAAATTTAATTAATTGTAAAGATAATAAAACAGAACATAAAACAACATAACGTGGCAAAAGGAGTGTAACAGTTGCAGTAATGTCCATAGCTGGGACTTCTCCAACAGGCGCACTGGGACCAAGACTCACCATATGGTTGGATGTTGAGTCACAGGCGTCTCTGAATGAACACAGTCTGAATGCATTTTAAGTCCGACAGCAGAAGCCTAACCAGAACAACAAACCCACTAGCGTAGCCACAGTAATGCTAATGGAACATCATGGAGAGTAGTCGTGCCTTGACCTCAAGCCAGAACAGGCTAAGGACTAACTGGCAGTGTTGGGAGTACTACGTTACAAAAGTAATGCATTGCAATAACAGATTACTTGTTGCTGTAACACAGTAGTGTAAAGCATTATTACTCAATTTTCAGTAATATCTTACAAATGTGCAAGACTCAACACTGCATCAGTTAAGTTCTGTTTCCTGTTGGTGTTCAGCCAAGGGGTGAAGATGTCAGAAGACAGTCCATTATCCACATGGACGTATGCTCATTACTAACCCTAACCCTGTTTTAAGAAGCTTGTTAGCATTAGCATGATCTCTGTGATCAGCAATGATAAGGTAAGCTAACATTTCTATGATGAGTTAGAATTCTTTATTAATTGTGGATTTATCTACCAGCGTCCTCTGAGCCTGTTTGAACGTGTAAAATTTAGGAAAAAACACATGTGATCCTGCTGGGATTCAAACTTCGTAGACTGTAGCGCTTTTTACCAAGCTATCCGTCCACATGTACGTCAGGATGCAAATGTAAGCATCCCAGGGCTATTCCATCTCTTCTATTAGGAGGGGGACCAGAGTTTGCATGTAACTCAAAAGTAACACAGGAGTCATATCACACATTACAATTCTGCAACAGTATTATTGTATGGTAAGGAATTGCCTTTAAATAATAACAAGTAACCTGTAATCTATTACAGTTTGGAAGTAACTTGCCCAACACTGCTAACTGGCTTGCAAAATCTAAAGAAAATGCAAATGTTTTAATATGTAAATTGAAAAACAGATGTTTACCTATCAAATGAGTATTAGAAAAGTCGACAATTTGAGTTCAGACCTATGATGGTTTTAGTCACCACTGGAACTAACCAGCTGCTTTTACATGAACCATAATTTGAATCATCCTTCTAGAGCTAGCTAAAACCATAATGGAGCAGCTTTTTTTTTTTTTTTTTTACTTTTTCAACAAATCACTGACAAACAGTAGCAGCACAATGCAGGAATGCAAGACTGAGAAAGTAGAACCCAAGAAAAAACAATTCCTGAAAAAAGGTTAGCTACAGCTATCCTCGAGGGCCCTCCTGTACTATGCTATAAAATAGCGGCTTTAGATGCTCTGAATCAATACAATCTGCCGACTCTTGGTCTTTCTCCATCCCCCACGGGCCACGCATTATGAAAAACATTACATGAAAGGCAAATATTACTGCTGGGACGCAGTCAGTCACCAAACAGGACGGTGCACTTGTACACACAAACACAGTTTCGATGAACACCACTAGAGCAGATAAAGTAACCACCTTAAACTGCACAGTCATTACAGGCGAAGACTCCGCGTTCGTCTTTGAACAAAGACACATTAACACGAAACTCAATGAATTAACTATTCTCTGTGGTTATATTGTGGCAGTTTCTTATCCCTTGTGCGATCAATATTAATCAGAGATGTGAATTATCCCTGCAATTCTAAGCAATTAATCTGTTTTGTTTTCTCTCCCGCCTCATCCTCCTGCAATCCTAACCTATCTATTCCCAGGGAAGCCCATCCTTTCACTTTTCTTGCCAAAAGGCTTAATTAATTGTACAGAGCAAGTCTATAGGGCTGGGCTTTTGTTTCCTGTTGATTTTCCTTTAGCCTTAGCTTCAACCAAGCCCAGTCATGCTTATAGAGTGCCCTAAACCAAAATGGCACTCACTGCAAATATTGACACAGTCATCCGGGGCTGTGCCAAATGAATGCCGCCCCAGTGACAGAGGCATCTGTGACTCCAAATGGAGCATGGCACAGCATATGAAGTAGGAGGGCACAATACATGACACTGCAGGAGAGAAGAAAAGAGGATGTGGATGATGTTCAACTGCCATCCTACCACACTGATAACATACAAGGACAACCGACGAATTCAGGAGCTCAGGAATAAACTACTGTCAGAGCAGACTGTAAACGTACCTTTTACTAAACTCTAAGAATAAAATGATTATTTGGAGAAGTTACAGTTCATTTCCATATTGTGTAAAATGAAAAGATCTGCTTTCATTCAAATGGGAGTTTTTATCCCTAGAGGAGTCTTTATAGCTTTGACATTTTCATTACTTTCCATTTAGACAGTCTTTTTTGGATGTTAATTTAGAAATTGATCCAAATCATAGAATTAATTCTTTACAAATGGAGCCATTCGAGGCCTATGGTGAAAATGGCTTTCCCCCCCTCCCCCCCATGTCAAAAAAAGAAAAGAAAAGAAACTACTTTACAATGTCATTTTCTCCAAAATAATGCAGCCCTTCCACAAACCATTAACGCTGTGGGGAATTAAAATGAGGCTGATTTACCTGCGGTAATTCTTGATTTTGATTTGTGGCACATTCTTTGTTGTACTTTTTGATTCCTGGTTCTAAAACTTGTTAAAAAAACCAACTTCCTTCTACTTTTAGCTTTTGACTGTAATCACCCTACTAAGGTCACTTTGACACCCAGATGAAAAAAAAGGAAGCTATTCAACTTCAACACCTTTTCATTTTTATTTGCCTGTCAGTACAAAAGCAGTGTGAAACCTTGTTCTCAGTATGACCCCCAATCAAAATAAAAATGTAAAAAATACACTCCACATTTAAATGCACTCAATTAGTTCACATAGTGTTCACATAAAACCATGAGTTACATTGACCATGACAGACAAATTGCCCTGTTAATACTTTGTGATACACATGGCACTGTTAAGAACTTCCATTTATTAAAATCGCATGGATATAATTGTTTTTTGGTCGGACAAACGCGGTAGTATTTTTAAGTGCAAATTAGAAAAGGCACAGAATACACTGATATGAAATCAGTGATTTTGAGAGGAATATGCAATGATATTATCAAGAATACGACTGTGTAATATGAGAAAAAAGCTAACTGCAGACAGCTCGAGTGGTGGCAAAGACTGTCACATTGTCATTCTGAAGTTGCCTCAAGCATACGATGCATAGGATACCCCTAGGAGAGTCCAAAAACTAGGTAGGTAGGTAGGTAGGTAGGTAGGTAGATAGATAGATAGATAGATAGATAGATAGATAGATAGATAGATAGAT
>JAQQZY010000003.1:16196079-16208147 GCA_030068375.1 Ostorhinchus rueppellii | reverse complement strand
ATCTATCTATCTATCTATCTATCTATCTATCTATCTATCTATCTATCTATCTATCTATCTATCTATCTATCTGCACACACACACCACAATACAAAAAAACTAACTTAACATAATACTTGACAATAATATTTCCACTCAAGACCAAAGATCAGATAAAATACTGACACTGATCATTATCAGGATCGACTCATGTCAAAATGACTGATATCACGCAACCTGATCAGTACAGTCCAAAAGTACGATCCTGAAAATCAGAAAATACAAAGACAATATATATTCTAGAAAACTGATGTGAACGGTTTAATCAAAACATTGAGCTGCTGTATATGCTGATGACCACGGAAAAGTGGCCAATCAACTTTATGTAACTGAAGAGGCCCAATCAGCACTGATGAAAAATAATGGTGGTTGATTGGGAAGGTCACGGAAAACCTGAGGGGGAACATATGAGTGCCCTTTCATCTCTGATGTAACTGGTAATACTGGTTTGATTGTAACTGATAATGCAGCGGTATGGATACAGGCCACATTAAGACAAGTACTGGACAAGTAGTTTTGGATGAAAGGTGGTGATTGTTGCAGAAGGATGACAAGGAGACGCTAAGTGGGATATAGTGTTAGGTCAAGCGAACAACAGTGGAGACAGGATGAAAAAAACTACAAATACTGCATTTGTTTTCACTGACTTATAGAAAAAGGCGAATCGTGCTCTATTATGTCATTTGACTCCATATGACACTAAATATGTTCTGTCCACAGTGGCTTGGAAAACATGAGGAAAGCAGATGAAAGGATGTCTTTTGGCCCAGTGTATAGACTTGAAAAAAAAAAAACACACATGGAAGTATTGCTAGGAGAGCTGATCTATGCATTTTTTATACTAAGGTATTTCTGTAGCATGGAAACTCCACTGAATCGCCCAAAATAATTTGAAAAAAACATCATATTTAAATCAACAAACTATACATGACACAGTCCATGAGTACTGTGTGTAATCTACATCCAAGTATAGGTTAAAAATTGGTCGTTTAATGACATGTTTCCTGTTAAAGGCGCAAACATCTGTGCCTGAGGCTTTACCGTTCCCATAATAAACTCTGGTTATAAATGGCATGTGTGCAGTAGACCCTCGCCAATAAAAGACATAGAAGAGCCTTGGGTGAAAAAAAAAATTGTGCCGAAGCACCACAGGAGTACCAGGAGAAGACCACCCACAGGAGTAAACGTCACATCCCAAAGAGAATCAAAACCTTCCTCAGAAGCACAATCAGTGAATGGGTCTGCAGGTAATATTACTGCAGTACATAACAGTGGCAGATAGCTGTGGGTAACAGTAGTGGATTTGACAGGGGAGCTGCGGGTTTGAATCCCAGCACATTGATCTTTTAGCACTGATGTTGATTTTTTATTTTTTTAAATAAATAAATAAATGTAAATGGACTGCACTTATATAGCGCATTTTCTACACTTTCATGGTGCCCAAAGCACTTTACAAAGCCTCACATTCACACACACACTCACACACCAGTAGGCGGCTGCTGCCATGCAAGGCACTGCCAGACCCTACTGGAAGCAATCTAGGGGTTCATTGTCTTGCTCAAGGACACTTTGACATGTGTCATTGGTTTGGTCAGCCACTCTACCAGCTGAGCAACAGCCACCCCCTAATGCCATGTGTTCTACCTGTGCCACAGTCCACTTTCTATACCTGCACCAGTCCGTACCCACAAAGCTGAATACTGCAACCAAACCCACGACCTGCATTTTTTTCACGTCTAATCCATCCATACCTGCATACGTTAGGTCCACAACCCGACCCAAACTGTGATTAAATACATTGTCTACACAGTGACTCACTTTTAAGGGCTTTATTTTTGGCTGAACCACACACCAGCATTAAATCTCTAATCTGTGCTGCTCAATGACATCTGTGGTCAGATGTAAACAGAAGGGAAGCTCACTTCAAAATATAACAAACCGTCTGTGGATCAACCACAGTCAAACTCGATCATCATCATCATTAAATGTCCTGACAATTATTTTCATCCATGAATGTTCTTTCATTTTCGAGACTTCCTTGTCTGCCACCTGCTGGTATTTGTTTTAATTTTACCCATGCCCACACCTGGGACAATTCTTATTAATTTATTTTCCCCCCATTCCTGCATGTTTTTGCAGGTTACCCACCAGGTAACTGATGCAGGACTCTGACCTGCACTGCCGTCAAACCTGGGCTGAAAACATCGGCCATTTTATCAGCCCAAAAGCGCACTTGTCAAGGATAGGCCTGACTTTAATAATAGTCATAGAAAAATGTATATTTTTAAAGGATAGAAAGGTGAAAGTCACATATAAAAAACGACTGAACACACATACTGTGTATTCTTATTTTAATTAAATAATAATAACAATACATTTTAAATAGTGGTGCTTGTGCTTTGGTGTATCCTAGTGGTGATATATGGTTATGGTGCAGCTGAAAACGGAATGTTTGCTGCACCCCACCAACAAATAATTTCATCAGCTGCTACTAAATATCACCTCAGGGGGCAAACCGAGCTCATCCATCAATAACGCTACCCTGAGCGACTGATCATCAAACTATACTCCAGCAGGTGCTCAAAGAAAAACCACTTGTGACGACGTGTCCATAGTCACTCATCTATCCAAACCTATTCTAATGGAAAAGCAGGACGGAGCTAAATCAATATATTATCCACAGGGCTTACATCAGTCTTCTTTCCCCTTGTCTACATGATTTGCTGACAGCTTCTCTTGGAGCAGCCATGGCTCAGGAGGTAGAGGGGGTCGTCCAATAACTGCTTGGTGGTTCGACTCCCACTCCACTAGTGTGCTGTTGTGTCCTTGGCCAAGACACTCAACCCACCTTGCCTCCAGTGTCACCCCCATTAATGTATGAATGTTCAGTGGTGGTTGGAGGATCCCTTTGGCAGCCCGCCCCAGGCAGCTGTGGATACAAACATAGTTTACCACCACTAGAGTGTGAATGTGAGAGTGAATCAATCATGAATCAATCATGTAAAGTGCTTTGGGTGCCTTGAAAAGTGCGATAGAAATGAAATCTAAACCAATATTACTATAATTAAGTTAAATAAACAAAGGCAGTCAGAGTTCTAGTGACCCGACTGCAGTGCATTTTAATCTAAATATAAAGACTAAAGAACTCTTCTTACCCATAATCCCCTCCCATATTTAGCCATGAACTTAACTTCACCTCTCGTAGTATCCTCCTTCATGTACCGTCTTCATCTGCTTTGATGACACATCACTGGAAGCTGTGTCCTAATATCAATATCTTCTTCAGGTTCCTTGCAGTTACTATAACTGCTATGTTTGGGACATTCTCAGCTGCCGGCTTCTAGCAACAGACCTTGAAGTTACACAGCGTGATATTCTTCTTTGTACTCTGTACTCTACTTCTTTGAACATAGCATACTATTTGAATGATCAATCAAATGACACCATGCTTGTATATGGCTGTATGATGAAGATCACATCATGAAAGTGGTACCATTCATCATGATGAAACGAGAGCTTTACAAGACGTGTGATTTTATACGTATAATTTAATGCATCTGTAGAAACACTCATAAATGCTCATAACTAATCTCATAGAATAAAGTACAAGAGATTTAAATTAACTGTAGAGAAATCTTTCACAAGATCAAATGCTGCAGAGCTGATTATATGTGGAGCTGATTGACACAAAATCATCGTAGTCTTCTACACAATTTGTCTTTACAAGGTTCAAGAGCATTCAGAATGCTTAAAAACTGCCCATAGAGAAGAAAGTTTAGTAAGATTCATAGAGGGTCATCTTTACTTTGAAAAAGAATCTTTCCAAGAAGGTAGATAACCACTGAGGTTTAAAAGATTTTTAACAAAGTCCCTCCGGTGGATTGACCTTCAAATACATTTGTTCTCCTTTGGAACATTCAAAGAGTCTTTTGTGTAAATTCAAGTGTATTCAGTATCAAGGACGGTAACATTGCATTGTTTCAATATTAGTAACTTGTTGCAGTCTTTCTTTCAGTGACTGAGCTGAGGAGGAACTCCACATTTTTTTAGGTTTCGTTGTTTGTACTTGATTAACCAAATTCTGCTTTTGGGGTTTTTCTTCTCCTTATTTCTACTGAATGGAGGTGGACTCTTGAGAACTACACAGCAGCAGAAATATGCAACACTGTCTACTGTTAACCTTGGGATGTAGTTGGGGTTACGTAACAAAATACCTCCACAAAACCAGATTCCAACAAAAACTTAACCCATAAAGACCCGAAGAGCCACCATCTATAATAATAACTTTATTTATATAGCACCTTTAAAAACTGGGTTTACAGAGTGCTTTACATAGAAGTAAAAGGGCACAACAGCAGGATACAAAGTGTAAACAAACATAGAAAACAACACAATCAAGGGAATCTATCAAAATCATCTGCTGATATAAACTGTTTAATCCCTGTTGATCCACTAATCCATGTAAATAATGGTGTAAAACACAGTTTATCATCTTTACATGGTCATCAGATATGGCCCATTTGGACATTCAGAGGCAATGTAGTTACCGTGGAAACATTGTCATCTTCTACAACATTGATTCAATATTAAAACCCACTGAGCTGGATCCATAACAATGGATAGAGGCACCAAGTTTATGTTCAGTTAATGATAGATTTTGTTGAAAAAGTAACTTTTTCATCAGTTTTCTCTATTTTTGAAAAATAAGCCTCAACTTTACCCTGGGGTTTTATAAACAGCTACATGAGTAGTAACTTAAATGTAGGAAAATATCTGATTTTACTGAAGAAGAAAAAAAAACCACAATACAGAATAATATTACAGTAAATGGTGATAAATAACTTAAGGACAATTAATATAGAGAAAAACTCACTTGGGAACTGACACAAATGTCACACTGGGTCACATGGGTTAAACATGCAAAAATGACATGTACTATTTGGAAACTAAGTGGAATAGGGGTTCGCACCTCTGCCTCGCAAGAAGGTTCCAGTAAACCTATAACCTTCAAAGAGTCCTTCTCTGTATTTGTGAGAATAATTTGCAGATTATATTGAAACGTAGCTGAGTAGCCTGGCAGGCCAAAACTATACATGAACTGTATAGTCTGGAATTGGACCATCGACAGAGCTGAAGCCTGTGGGTGGAGTCAACTGTTGTCGTTCGAGTTTTTCCTGCACGTAATAGGCCAGTTCTATGACCAATCAGAGCCAGAGGGTTTTCAGTTAGCTCCATCCTTTGAGCTACAAGCGGAGCCAGCTGGTACATTAGACTCTTACCGTAGCTGGTCGGCAAAACAGCAAATCCATCCTTCTTTAAAACCAATGACTTGAGTGTTTCTTTCTGCTCAACTTTCAAAGAAAAGCCCAAGTCGAAATCTACCAAAATCAACGACAAAGCCGAATCAAGTGAGCGCGGTTCGTTAGCCACATCCATTTTCGTTGCTCTCTATGGTTGTTCTGCTATCTCGCCCTCGTACAGCCCTGTCGTCACAGTGGAAAGCCCGCCCCAACGACTCGCTACAGAGACAGAGCGTTCTGATTGGTCCGACATAACCTGTGTCAGAGCCAGGATTGTCTCCTGCCATATGATGCTAGACCACAAGCTAGGCAAGAATATTTTCTGCCACTCGGTGGTCTAGATTTCTAGGCTAATAGATGAGAGCTTTTCTTACTGATACTTAAATTACTCAGTTGATTTGCTTGTTTTTAGGAGTTCAATCAGCGTGCCCTTTGTAGAGCCATCTGATGAGGCCCAAAAATGTCACCTGGATTTTTTTCCCACAATGTCATGGATGATTTAAAATTTCAGCCGATTATATAAAATATTCACAATTAATGCCCTGCTATGACATAAACAGGAGGCAAAAACTTGGTCAAATTAGAACTAGACGCAGTTTCCCTGTACGGTGATGACTTTATAGGCCATTCGATGCAGCGTTGTTTTCTGGGGATTAAGTTCCCGACACACTAAGAAACACACAGTTCCCTCACTTTTTTCCCTTATTATTCATCTCTGATATTAAAGCTGAAAATCACATTGAAAGGCAAATTGTTAGTATTTTTTTTGTCCTTTTCTGTACTGCCTTTTACTAGATTTACTTTTATCTTAAGGGCAATTTAATCAGAGGAGGGAGGCTTCTTTTACCCACCCCTCCTCTCTTTGTCTCTCTCTTTCTCCCTCTGCTTTGTTGTAACACGATGATGCTTTGTTCGGCTTGTACTTTGCACATAAGAAAAAAAAAAAGTTCTGGGAAGTGAGTTTCTGCCGCCTGACAGACTCCTCCTGATGTGACATTAAATTAATAAAACAAATGTGGTTTTCAGAGATAGAGCACTTTAAAGGAGGTAAGAGGACAGAAGCAAAATCCTCTTCCTCCACCTCAATTGCTTCGCTGGTATCCTTTTTTCTTTCTCTTTGGAGTATGTTTGGTTTAACGTGAGTGTACGCGCAAGAATGTGTGTACGAGTGCCTCACCTTCACAGAGTTTAAATCCTCCAAATCCTTCTCTGTTGGACGGTGGCCTGTCTGGCTGTTCTATGGTATGGAGATGATTCTGCCCAGCAGCTGCTGCCTGCTGTAGTTTGTGGAAGAGTTCCAAAATACACACGCGCACTTGCACACACACAAACAAACATTACAGTCTGCAGGATGCAGCGGGAGTCAAGACATTATTGTTCCTCAGATTAGTTTTGCTGAAATACAATGTGTTGCTTGATGTAATTGTACGTGAAATGTTTGAGTATTTTGATATAAAATATTTCTCGATGTGTATTAGCGATGTAGTTCTCGAGACTGGTCTTGGTCTCAGTACCAATTTTTTGCGGTCTCGGTATTTTCACAGACCCACCTCATCTGGTCTTGGTCTCGGACATAGCAGTCTCAGTGGGATTTGTACAGAAATTGCATCATCACAGAATAGTATTGTTATTTATCACACACCCTCTTCAAATGCAACCAGACAGATGCACCTGTTTTAAAACATGTTCTATTGTACACATCTTCTTAACAGACAATGCCAGCCCTCCACAGTCCACTTGTAATGTAGTTCTTGAGACCGGTTTTGCAATTTTTTGTCGTCTCGGTCTTGTCACGCACTCAACTCATTTGGTCTCGGCAGTGTTTTGGCCTCAGTCTAACCTTGACTACAAAACTAATCTATAATAATCCAAACACTAGGAAGAAAAGAAGTCAGCACAGATACGGCTATTTGTTTATGTAGAAATGTGTGTAACAAATATATTTTGTGTCCACCAATATCAACATTCAGCTTACAATAACTCGACTTTTACATAGAAGCACTTTCCCATGGTGACTGTTGGATGTAGGGGCCTTCTGTCAGTAAGTTACATACCTGCACTTTTACACACATGCCTGTGTCTGCACACACAAACACAGCCAAGCACTGACCTTTACACTTTCCTCATTAAAGCGCACTATCATCCTATACACATCTACCACCTGGTGATCAGGGAGCTGAGACCTTCAACCTTATCTCTCCCTGGGGGGGAGACATGGCAGCAATCAGCCTCCCGCCTGCTCCACATCAATCACACCTGGCCGGTTCAAGCCGGTGCTTATACAGCACACACAATCATCTTGATGTGTTGCACAACCAAAATACTCAAAGCACCTCCCCAGGAAGTACAGCCCGGCCCCTTCTATTAGCCAGTTTCATGTTATTTCATTTTTTCGCCTGAACCCTTTTTAGCACAGCCGCTCACAGCTGGAGATCAGAAATGGTTGACGCATTCCCTGAAAACTGATAGTGGGATTTTTTTTCTCCCCTGTGGATAAAAAAAACATGAAGACTTCAGTGAGAATGATTTGACAAAATTATTTTTGTTACTTTTTTGTAATAAAAGCCTTTAAATCCTTCAAGTCCAATGTGCGTCATGGAGTCAAATAGAAGCAAAAGTAATGGAGAAATGAATGTAAGCAATTAGTGTAAATGTTTTCACACATTATATAAAGGTCATATTGAATAGGTTAAGTGACCATGGGCATATTTTATTTTTCATCCCAGGGCTTTGTAAATAACAAATAAACATGTAGCACTGCTTTGTCTTCATTCCCATTCTAAAACTTGCTTGTAGTTATTACTCCTGCATATTTGCATTGAGTAGTTAGGAGGCACTGCCAGTGTTTTGTGTGCACCTGTGTGTCCCCTCGCGCTGGGTGTGTGTGGAGGTGCTTTGATTTCTGTCCAACAAAGTCTGACTGAAGAGCTCCCTGTTTCTCTGCTCGGTATTGATCGGTTAATTGTGCCGCTTAGGTGTAAACATGAATCGATGCCATGGCGTTGCAACAAACAAGGCTCTGTGGCTGTAAATTAATACCCTAAACATAACAAGTAAAACCCTTAATAGAGCAAACCAAAGCCAGTGGTCTAATATCTGTGGATACTGTTGGAAATAACACTATCAACTGCACTACGTTTCCTGATGTTCTAATGTTGTTGAACACAAAACAGTTGCTCAGCTTGGCTCGTCAGGTGACCCAACAGATCGGAGAGAGCCGGGAAACTTGCTCGGTGAGAAATGAATAGAGCAGACGATCCCACACTTGTGTCTAGCAAAGATTAGAGAGGCCAGCAAGTAATAATATTCTCTGGCATCCTTGTAACACCCATATTTTCAATTTCCTGAGGGTTCTGCCCAAGAGTTCAATAAAGTTCTATCTAATCTAATCAAATCAAATATTTTGGCTGAAACGTTTGTCATGTTTGAACCAGATGACCAACAGCTTAGCTCCTTTCATGGACGATCATTTCTGATCAACTCGGAATTAAAGAAGTGGGTTAAAAATCGAGGAGAGATCCCAGATTCCAGTTTACTGTCTAAATTTCAACAACAGATTCAGATCATTATATTTTTATTATTATATTTTACCGATCGTCGCCCAACGTGAGGTTCGGAAGAGGCCTTGGTCAATTCACATACAGGGCATGGTGACACTGTGTTTAAGGTAAGAGACTTCTTTCTTGCCAAATACATCTACACAGTCTCATCGCGCCTTGCTCTAGGTAGAATTCAGCCTCTCTCTGAAAAAGAATTTGATGTTAAGTGAGTGGGTGCAGTCTGGGAATTTCCACTCACCAACTGTCAGTGTGTTCCTTTGGTGTTTCGGTAAAGTTGGCCGGGGTCCGATGGCTAAGAATTGGCATTTGAGAGATTGTGTAATTCAGTCTACGTTGAAGTTAAAGTGTTTGGATGCTAGCCGATCCTTGTGAACCTGAGGGGTCGAGGTGGGAGAAGATAAAGTGGATTGCATTGGGTTATGTTGATACCATGTTCTGATGTACAGGGGACTTCTACGGCCAGCCCACTGTTGAAGTTGCTGCCAATGTGGTGGTAGGTCCACAGAGAGGGGTGTGTTAGATTTTGAATGCTGACAGTTCCACGGGAGCTTTCATCTATGTTGCAAGGAGTTAAGTAGCTAATTGCGCATGAAAAAGTGGTGGACCTTTGTGAGTCAGGTCTACGGCTCCGAAAATTACTTGACCCGAGATCACTATCGCTGGGTGATTTTCATCCGAGACAGGATTTTCAATATGTTCCGTTTGTCTGAGTGTCCAGGAGTCTGTGCCTTCTACAGGGAAGTCTCACATGTCCCAGGAATGGGTGAACCAAAGACCAAGTTTAGAGTATCTTTTTTAAGGTATTTTTTGTTCTCGAATTCCTAATGTTTCAGTAATTTCGGAGCATTTTTTGAGGCTCCTCCTATGATTTTTTTTTTTTTTTCATTTTATTAGACATCCACAGTTGAAAATGAAAGAAAACCACTAATATGTCATGCGTTGTCATATTTTGATCTATTTTTATGACAAGTACTTTTTGTTGGGTATATTATATCGGGTAAAAATCACATGACGATAGTGATGATGTTTTGTTTTTTTTTATAGCAAAAGTGTTCTTGGGTTAATGAGTAAATCATACCTCGCTGTTAGACCTAAGACAGTTTCTCAACTTGGCTGCCATTTCCCCAACAGATCGGAGAGAACCGGAAAACTGGCTCGGTGAGAACGATCCCACACTTGTGTCCAGCAAAGATTAGAGAGGTCAGCAAGTAATAAAATTCTCTGGTATCCTGGTAACACCCATATTTTGGCTGAAATGTTTCTCATGTATGAACCAGATAACCGACACTTTAGTTCTGTTTATGGACAATGATTTCCGATCAACCCTGTGTTAAAGAAATGGAATAAAAAACGGGCAGAGATCTCGGATGTGCATTCCACTTTGCTGTCTCTTTTTCCTTCAACAACTCCATGACACTCATAGTTCCCCAAAGTTATGACGTTAGATTCATCTGTGTTTAAGTCTTATATGTAGTTTAAATGCATCATTTTAATGTTGAGATAAAATGCAGGATTAATAAAACATAGTAGCTTCTTTGCATCCGCAACACATTTTCCAGTCGATAATAAACTAACAATATAATCTGAGCAAGAAAATACGCAAGGTCAGAAATTTGCCTCTTTAAAGGATACTAATTAACGATTTGAAATACATTATTAGAGCATGTAAGCTATTACGTGTTTGTTACAACCATGACTTGAAATTGAAGCCAATGCTAATGTATATTAGCACGAAAAATACGAATGACTGCTGAGGGAGGTGCCCATTGTCAGGAGGACTGTTAGTCAGAAAAGGGTTCAGGTTAGATTTATCAACTAAATCCAAACTAATTTTCTGACAATAAGGTGGGCACTGACAGCTGCTCCCATTGTACAACTTTTTTTGTCATTATGGTGTCACTTTCTTAGTCATCTCATTAATCTGCGAGGATATAATCAGCAGAGATTGGTTCTGATACTGGATGATAATTGATATTAAGCTGAACTGGAAATATCGACTTTGAGAGAAAATCAGCCAAAATAATAAGACGGTGTGTGTGTGTGTGTGTGTGTGTGGGGGGGGGGGGGGGGGCAGCTGAGTTTGATAGACATATCATCATTTGATCAATGGGCTGGTTAAAATGATTGGATGGTGTTTTTTCAGTCCTGTCTGATGGTTACATTTGTTTTTTTAACTTTGCATTAGAGTATTTAAGTAATTGGTTGTAATCGGGGTGTGAAGGATATTTTAAGCAATATATTAAAAACTGCTCCAGGAAAACATCTCCTACCCCACCTTTAACTTTTTCTTATTTCTTTATTCTCTTACTTGGGGTGTTGCCTTCCTGCTCTTAACTTCAGCCAATCCCTTCACTTATTGCCCCCCTGTCCTTACCCCCCAGGTCTCCTTACCGTTTTCTCTTTATGGCTAACACAACAATAAAAATTACACGCTCCTTAAAACCAAGCTAACCCATCTGTGTATTTTCCCATTCTACCTCTAGAAGTTTGTAACTCTAATGTCAATGTATCACACTGAGGCTACATTTACATGAAAACCATCTGAACCAAAAGCACAAAAGTGGCGTTTCATTCTCACTTTTAACTCTGCATTTAGACGAGCGTTTCTGGGTGAAATCTGTGCAAATGGAAACGCAAAAGTGTGTGAACTTTCATATATATGGATGCAGTATACACACCAGATGGCAACACTCCCAAGAGTGCCTGCCTAGAATCTGTTTACATCTCTACCTGTTCACGCCTAGCGCATGAAATACAGTAAACAGAACAACCACTGAGCTGCAAAACAACATGGAGAAGAAGAAATCTGACAATTTGGCTTGGACAGATGAGGAAGTTCAGCTTTTGCTCAACGTAACGTTAAAATACGAAGCGACCAAGGCACAAGAAAATGTGGACCGGGAGTCCTGTTGGTCCAAATATACAGACAAATGGACCCAGTTTATACAACAGTATCAGCTGATTCCAGCCAGTATCCACATCAAAAAGAGACGATGTGTACGGGACAGATAGTGTCGAACAGTTCATTTCTATGCGACGAGAAATGCAGTTTTGCACTTTTCATCCTTTACCCGGAGACATGAGGGTGGAGCGTTTTTTAAAGGTGCCATGGCATGGTGGTATTCTGGCGCTGTCTACAGGTTTGTAGAGGTGTCAGAATGTTATATCC
>JAQQZY010000003.1:16087657-16100824 GCA_030068375.1 Ostorhinchus rueppellii | reverse complement strand
TCCGAACGGGTGTGTACATGGACGCCGATCGGAATAATGATCGGCATAAACCACCCCTCTCTTTCGGAATGATTTTTTCTTTCCGAACGTACTCGATCGGATCAGAATCTTCCAATGGACGTGTTTACATGAAGCATTTTCAATCTGATTGGTCTGTTATTCCAATTATTTGTGTCCATGTAAACGTGGCTACTGTGTGTCGCTTTATGTCATACTCACCTCCATGCATCTTCCTTTTTTGCGTGGAATTTCTATAATTTCCACCAATATTTGCATGTCTGTGTCTGAGGCTTTTGTCTGTTTTTTTGTGTCAGTGGGCGGAGCTTAGGAGGACGCTGGTGACAGGTTGATGGACTCCTGACCCCACATGCCTGTTGGTTGAGTGACAGCAGATACAGCCAATGGTGATAGTGCCGTCTGCTATAAAATGAAAGTTTGGAGAAAGGCGACTGCACTGCACTTCAGAGCCGGAGCCAATTAAATGTGGGACATCGTATCAATTTGCAGGACGTGGAAAAAATGGTCATAATGCTGTGCACCTGGTCACCCTATTACATGGACTTAGGAGGAAGAACCTACTGTAGCCTGCAGGTGTGTGGCTCGGAGGCATGAGGGAGATGAAATCAATTTGACGACTTCTCTTTTTTAAAAATCGTCCTAATTAAAAAAATCTGATTTCCATTTAAAATCGATTAATCGCACAGTCTTAATCTGAGCTATGTTTATAACCCGTCAGCAACTAATTTAAGTAGGTAATGTATTTGTCACACGCATAAACCAAGAGCTAAGACTGCAAATAAAAGGATTTTACGCTGTTTTATTTGGCCAGGTAATTGGATTTCAAGTGTAAAGGGTTAAAATGTTCAGACAGGGAGACCGTTATCCTGACTGAACTTCAGCTGAGCTTCTGCACAGATCCAAAGTCCAGAACCCAAAACATTATTCACTATAACTGTCAGCAGAAAACTGGTCAGATCCTTCCCTATTAATCACTGGAGTCTTGTAGAGACATGTATGAGTCAGGTTTTCTTCCAAAGTAAAGCTAAAGATAATGATTAATGCAAAAGAAAAAATATAAATAAACAAGAACAAGAAGTTCAATCAGATGCATCCAATATCCTTATTACATAATCTGTTCATGCAGCTCTCTCAGTATCTATTTATTTCCTCGCTGAGTCCAAGTCAATGTTTTTGCCAAATGTTAAGAAATTCCCTCCATTGCTCCCTGAGATATTGGATTTTAGTCATACAGACTGACAAACCCTGTCATGAAGATGCATGAACGTGTCTAAAAATAATACTAAAATCCCCAAAAATTCATTTTATTTCTTCTAATTTTAATTATAAGATGAGCCAAGCCATTTTTATGAATCCAGTCCAGATTAATGGTAAATGTCGACCAAAGCACAACAACATTAGATGCACACACTATATTGCCAAAATTATTTGCTCACCTGCCTTGACTCTCAGATGAACTTAACCCTCCTTTTGTCCTCGGGTCAAAATTACCCACCACTGTGTTAAAAACCAAAAAAAAAAAACTTTTCAAGTTTTTTCAGTTTGAAATTTGATGACTTTTCCTAGATTGACCCCAAAATTAGAGAAAGTGAATTGTTGCCTTTATTTGCATTTCCATATAAGCTGTACAAAAAAAAGGTAGAAAGATCAATTTTGGGTCAAATTGAGTTGAAATCACAGTCACAGAGTTAGATGCATGTGAGAATGTTTTAGTTCTGTCTCAGATCAATCAGTATTAGACGTAAACAACACCAGACAGGTGGTCTTCAGACCGTACTGTCTTTGATCTGACCCAAATAAAACAATATTGGCATATTAGCCCTTTGTGGATTTGTGGTTTCTTCAAGCAAAATAAGATTTAATGTTTCAAATTCAATTAAGCTGCTTACATTGGGGTTTTAATGGAGATGGGTCATTTTGGACACAGAATATGAAGACAACAGGAGGCTTCAGTGATGTTGGTCCACCCTTTGCAGCTCTAACAGGTTCAACTCTTCTGGGGAGGCTTTCCACAAGGTTTAGGAGTGTGTTTATGGGAATTTTGGACCATTCCTCCAGAAGCACATTTGTGAGATCACACACTGATGTTAGATAAGGAGGTCTGGCTCTCAGTCTCTGCTCTATGTCATCTGTAATTCTCTTGCTCGGCTGAAACAAGAAATTTTGGGCAATTCCATGCTCCCAATTTTGAGGGAACAGTTGTGGGATGGTCCCTTCCTGTTCCAACATGACTGTGCACAAAGCAAGATCCATGAAGACATGGAAGAAAGAGTTCGGTGTTAATGCACTTGACTGGTCTGCACAGCGTCCTGACCTCAACCCAACAGAACACCTTTGGGATGGATTGGAGCCAAGACTGAGAGCCAGGCCTTCTGGTCCTCCATCAGTGTGTGATCTCACAAATGCACTTCTGGAAGAATGGTCACGATTCCCAAAAACATACTCCTAAACCTTGTGGAAAGCCTCCACAGAAGAATTCAATCAATTAGAGCTGCAAAGGGTGGACCAACATCATATTAAACCCTATGGATTAAGAATGGGATGGCACTGAAGTTCATATGAGAGTGGAGGCAGGTGAGCGAATACTTTTGGCAATATAGTGTTTGTAAGTTAGAAATGCACAGCGATAATCACCATATGCTCATTTGAAGAATTATACGTAAGATTTGTACATGTTGAAGTTCTCGTACACGTAGGAAGACTCAGACATAAACATATGAAACTCAAACAGTGAAAATCAAAGTAAACAGTAAGTAAAGAAACGTAAGTATTAACAGAAATGATATTAAAAACATTGAGTAATGTCAGTTAGCACTGCACAATATAAATGTTTGCATATTAAAGTACAAATAGTCATTCTACTCATATCTGAAATACTGACATTGCAGGTGACAGTGTGTACATATGCATTCAGGAGTTTTGTCTTGCTTTTTTGCATGCCATAATCAAAGCTAAATGCAGTCTATGAAATATTAAATATCACATTATTTATTCATTTATTTGTTTAGATTATTTTATCTTTTTTTTTGGTCAGGCTGTATGTAGGCCTACTGCAAAAATCTAAATCTTACCAAGTCATCTCATCACACTTAAAATAAAACATAATTACCTAAAGAGTAACTTTTCAATGGATTAGATTTCTTTAACACTTTTCAAGTCACCTAATGTGCATTGTTGATTCATTATTCATTCGCTATCACATTCTCCCTCTGGTGGTGGTAAACTACATTTGTAGCCACAGACTGATGGAAGTGTGGCTGCCATTTTGCACCTACAACCCCTCCGACCGCGACCAAACATTCATGCACATTCGTACACCAGTGTGAGTGATACTGGAGGCAAGGAGGAGTCATATGTCTTGCCCATGGACACAACGGACTGACTAGGAAAGATTGGGATTTGAAAGACCCACTTTACCACCTAAGCCATGGCTGCCTCAGTGACATAAGGACTTATTTTTAGACAATAGATCTAGAAAATCTTATTTCAAGACATCTTACCAAGTAAATTTTCACTTGTTCCATTGGCAGAATTGTTTGCCTAATTCAAGATTTATTTTTTTTACTTAATTCAAGCAAAAATAAATAAATTAATTAATTAATTTATTTATTAATTAATTATAATAATAATAATAATAATAATAATAATAATAATAATAATAATAATAATAATAATAATAAGCCAAGTGAAAATTATCTTGGTAAGATTTCTTGAAATAAGATTTTCCAGATCTGTTGTCTAAAAATAAAGTTCTTTTATCTCACTGAAAAGTTACTCTTTAGGGGATTGTCTCTTATGTTAAATGTGATGAGATATTTTGACTAGAAATCAGAAAAATAAGAAACTTTGTAATGGGCAGGCAAAGAACCCAAGTCCAGACACAACTCAAGAGTAACAGTCACACAAGGTTTGTTGTACCTGAGTACAAACCAACAGTTCACAAGGGCAGGAAATACAAATATGATCAGTCCAAGACAAATTCTCTTCAGTACTTCACTCCTTGTGCAGTATCCTGAGTCCAGGCTGTTCTTTATCCGTTGGGTAAGGCTGGGGGCTTGGTCAGGGACGATCCGGAGGTCGAATACCATACGTACACTGGAGGGTCAGGCGATTGAAGGCGGTGGTCAGGAGACAGAAGGCATTGTCAGTACACGGGCTGGCACAAAACTCACAGGTCAGGCAAAGGCAGGTCAAGATCAGGCTGGGACAGATGGGAGGCATAGTCAGCCAGGCGGGGTTCGGACATGGGGGCTAGCAGGCAGGGGTCAACAAGAAAATAGGTCAGAAGCACGGAACTCAGGGAATTCAGGAGAAACACAGGACAGAAGGATGGACCTTGACTATCTGGCAGGGGACAGAGAACTGAGAGCTGGTTATATAGTGCACACCTGATGAGCCACAGCTGGCCCATCAGGTGTGCAGAATTAGCTGATCACAGAGAGGGAGAGAAACTGGGTGAGAGGTCAAAAGGAGGAGCAGACAGAAAATAGAGCAGAGATATGATAAACTTACTAAGATTTTGATTTTTGCACCCTCCATCCACTGGACCAATACCAACGGATGGATGTACAGATGAACACCATGCATGTCTGCAGCACAGGAGGGATGTCAGGGCCAGTGAGGTTTTCTCAGACCCACATATACACCCTACATTTTTTATATTTGTTCCATGAAGATGTATTCAGTTATTCCCCATAGTCTACTCTCTTGATTTCAGAACTTTTCTTTTGGTCATACTCCTTCCAGTAATATATGAGTACATAAGAACATTTGTTCAATTTTATTTCAGCTATCTTGTTTTGCTGGGTAAAATAAATCGACATCAAATGCTTTCAAAAATTGCAATGAACCGGCTGAGGCAACCAATCAGATTTCGTATTGGTCACGTGGTCTAGGTCAAGGTCAGATGTTTTCATTTGTCTCTATAACATCTGTATTTGTATGTCATTTGATTGGATGATCAAAAAGCATAATAGTCAAAGCACCATCACTAGCAAACAACATCTGTAGTGACGTGCACAAGCTAAAATACATTGGTTTAAATTTAGCAACTATTTTCAGCCCACCTTAGCTGACAGAAGAGAAGAAACTGATTTGGTCACAGAAATACTTAAAAATTAGCACATTGGTATGTTTTCGTCATTTTATTAAAGGGCTCATATTTAGCTAATTCCACTTTTATTAGTTTTTGGTTCATTAATTTGTGTATTTGGACTCAAAGTTCATAAAGTTGAAAAAGAAAATGGCTTCCCCTACAGAAAAATGGACTAAATACAAAACCCAAACCTTCAATTCTCTATTTACACTATTTACAAAGGACCGAATATAATCAAACAAAGTCATCAATCAAGCCTACACACTTCACACATGGACCCAGCTGGCAGCTGAGCCACTTTATGTATGTCCTAGTGAACCCCTAGGCTGGGACGTAACAGTGTCAGAATCAAATCCAAGACCTTCTTGCTGTGAGGCGACAGTTCTAACCACTGCACCACCTGTCCTGCTTTTGTATCGTTGTAGTACCGTAAAATAAACGGATCAAGTCAGGTGGGACAACACTGAAGGCCTAGGTGTGCAGTGAGCAGCCAGTATTTATGCAGATGCAAGAAGAATGATTCATACTCGTCACCACTTGCCTAAACAATTGATCAAATTTGAACGAGTGCATTAAAATGTACCTAACCAAGCCAATACTGCAAACACAGCAGTGGTCCAGGATCTACTGTTACCCTGAATAACATACTACCTCTTGACTACAGCAAATCAATGCTCTAATGTTTTTCATCCTCTTCCATCTTCCTTCTTCCTGTCAACCCAAGTGGCTGGTAGCCATTAAAACATCCCCTTGCATCGGGACGGTTGGTATATCCTCAGTATCTCGACTTAGTGTTCAAAAACCAGGAGGCAAAGGGGTGAAGGCAGCAGAGGCTCCGATGCAGTCAGCCGTCGGTAACACGAAGCCACATCTCATTGTGAATGAAATATAAATGAAACGTTGAAGCAAGCGCTGGAGTCTTTCTTATAGATAGAGGATGTATTCTCTACTCTCCCCGTCGCAGAGGCCCCGTAACATGAGTCGGAACACACGTTTGTAATTTCTAATTCAGTGTTAAACTCTGCTTTTAAATGTCATGCAAAGAGTTGTGTCATTGTTATTTAAAAGAAAAGATAAAGGAATCGGTCCAAGAAAGGCTTTGACACATGAACTATGCTTTTTTTCTTGGTTTTAGTCAGCCGTAAAGGGTGTTGTGACAAGTCTCACAAACTTCTCCCTGAACTGATTAAACTGGAAAGTTGTTTTTCCCGCTTTCCTGTTGAGAACTAATGGCACATGACAGAATGCGTTAGCGGTGCTGTCTGCCCTTCTACATCTCCTTCACTTAATTTTTCTCTGTCTCGCTCTTTTCTACTTAAGATCACACAGGAACTGCATTTTATCCTTCTTCTCCTCAATCTACCTCAAGAATTACCCTTTTCCACACTCACAACATCCCTCATCCCACACCTAATGATGGTCCATCTCCAGTGGCATGGTGTACCCTCGCCTTCGCCTCCTGCTTTGATCTGGTTTCTGATAGGTTGAGGGTCATGGCAGATATGATGTATGATTGGTTGTTTACTCCTGCCAAGGGAGATGACTCTGGTCCTCGGAGAGCAGGACCTCATTACAGGAACCTATCAGAGGGGCACAGAGGAGCAAGAGATGAAGGGATGGAGGGAGAGTATAGGCAGGAGAAAGTGCCAGCTGAGTAAGATGAAACCAGAAGTGGCAGAGGAAGTGTGAAGGAAGCCGTGCATGATGAAAAGGCAGTGTGTGAAATGAGAATGAAGTGGAAGAAGCATGATGAGCAGAGTCGGAGCAGACCTGTCATCATCAACAAACCGTCATACTGTTTATTTGGATATTTATCTGTTTATTTCCTGCTAAACTGTGTAATACCACTAAAATATTAATGTGAATCTGTCCCAAAACAACATCCATGTACAAACTCTGTGAATACAAATGACCATTTATGGTATACGATGCCATGGCTGAAGATTAGGCTCAAAAACAACTTGGTTCAGGTTAGGAAATGATCCCAGTTGGGGTTAGAATCAGTACATTACAATAATAAGACGCAGTAACAGATGGGTTTAGGCTCAGAAACAACTTGGTTATGTTGGGAGGGGATCACAGGAAAGGCTAAATGAATTAACTTCCATGATGGATATGAGGGGGCAGCTGTGGCCGAGATGGCTGGAGAGTTGGCTCGTGTCCGATTGGATGCTGGTTTGATTCCCTGGACTAGCAGGGAGTTGTTGGCTGATGTGCCCCTGAGCACTGTCGCCGGGTGTTTTTCACCTAAGCAAATGTATTCACGATTTTCAATATGTTTGTCTGAGTGTCAAGGAGTCTGTGCCTTCACCAGGGAAGTCTGACATGTCCCAGGAATGGGTGGAGCGAAGGTCAAGTGTACAGCATTTTTTTTTTTTTAGGAACTTTTTCTTCTTGAATTCCTCATGTTTCAGTAATTTTGGAGCATTTTTTTAGGGTCCTCCCATGACTTTTTTTTTTTTTTTTTTTTTTATCATTTTGTTAGTCATGCCACAGTTGAAAATAAAAGAAAATCCCTCTAATTTGTCATGTGTTGTCGTATTTAGATCTGTTTTTATAAGTACTTTTTGTTGGGTATATTGGGTAAAAATCACCCGGCGATGGTGTTACTTTTTTATAGCGAAAGTGTTCTAGGGTTAACCCCCCCCCCCATTTGCTCCAAGGGCACCTGATATGGCGAGCCCACTGCTCCTAGTCTGCAGTGTGTGATGGATGTATGTATGTAGTGATGGGTTAAAGGCAGGGGTCAAATTTCCCTGTTGCATGTTTACGTGTGAACCTACTGACAAAATAAAGATAAACAAACACAGTATTTTCCATTACTTTACAACTGCATTCACACACATTTTCTTTTAACATACCCATGTCCAACCACAGTAAATGGACTGAACTCTTATAGTGCATTTTCTCCACCTTCATGCTGCCCAAAGCAGTTTACAAAGCCCCACATTCACACACCATAGGCAGCTGCTGCCAGACTCTACTGGGAGCAGTTTAGGGTTCAGTGTCTTGCCCAAGGACACTTTGACATGTGGACAGTCGGAACCAGGATTAGAACCGCTGACCCTACCTGCTCTCCTGTACTTTTCTCCTCCTCTACTTTTTTTTTTTTTTTTTAATGTAGTGTTAATGAAAAAAAAAAAAAAAACAGTGGTTGTCCAGTTGTCAGCTAACAATAGTGTCAGGTGATTTTATTTTTTATTCTATTTATTTTTTTTGCTGTGATTTTATTCTGTACTTTCCAGCCATTTCTAACAAGATTAAAATTTCAAAAGACACACCATGTCACAGCTGCGACAAGATGTCAAGATGTAAAGGCTGCGCACTCCAAGATCGCTGACGATAACAATATACCTAAAACACTTAAACGCCTCAGAACTTAATTGGATGACAGGGTCTGCACCAAAAACTCAATCAGATGTGAACAATAGAAGCACTGGCAGCCAATCAAACCCCATCTGACTTTACAGAATGTTACAAATCATGTCAGAATTTCTCATCTCTTGTCTCAGGTTTTATTTATTGTATTCTTATTAATAATTTAAAAAAAAGAGAAAAAAAGTGGTGCACAGCTGAGGTGCTATGTGCCTTTCAGAACCACAGAGACATGACGGTATAGGGATGAGGTTTATTTCAATAACTGCACATTGTTTTGCACATAAGACATGTGCAAAGACCATTCTGTGAAGACCAGTGTGAAGTCCTTTATTCAGTTACATTTACATCTGATCTCTTATATGGAGGTTAGAACTCCACACATGTCAAGGTCAGTGCTTAATGAGTCATTAAAGGCATAGTGGGGCGGCACTTTTCCCAACCACATTGTGGATTATATTGGACTTTTTTTTTCTTGTTCTTTTTGTCATGACCTTTTACTGAATCCAGTCGATACGTAGGCTGCACTATATGCATGGTACTGTGCTTTTGTGCTGCTTCAAAAGATATTGAGTTAACTAAGATATTAATTGCAATTAGCGGATAAGCATACTACTGGTGTTACCACATATTTTAGTGCTCGAGGTAATGAAGCAGACACAGCACACTGTGAAACACCTAATTACAGCAGAGGAGAGCACCATTCCTGCTTTTCCAATCTTAAATGAAACTTTATTTTAATAAGAAGATTATCCAGCATAGGGATCCCTGTTTATTGATTTAGACCTAACAATGAACCAGTGCCCCACTGAGCCACCCCCTAGTTCTCTTCTACCTCACATATTTGGATTGACTGAAAGTAGAATTTTAAAGTGTGTTCAGTAACCAATAGCATACTGTCTGTGTTTGAACATGGCCTAAGGCAGTGTTTTTCAACCTTGGGGTTGGGGCCACACGTGGGGTCGCCTGGAATTCAAATGGGGTCGCCTAAAATTTTGAGTAATTGATAAAAATAAAAACTTGCCAATAAAAAATGGATGTTGAGTTGACAGAGACAACAGTCATGACAAACTGAAGCTGAAACTGAAGCACTGTGGTACTGTTTATCTGTCAGATGTTCACTGTGGTCAGTTTCAGATGCTGCAGCTCTTTCATAATTCATAGTTTCAGTTATAGTTTGTTCAGTATTAATTGTCGTCCTTGTAAATCCAAGCTGGACTGACTGTACAGATCCTGACCAAGGAAAATACAATCCTCCCTTTGTGCAGTAATCTGAACCTGGCTTTACTGCCTCCGTCCATAATAATATACATTATATCGACTAAATGTGTCTAAAATGAATGTGTATTTGCAACATAGTAGAGCAAAGTATTACATGATCAAAAAAAAAACCCCAAAACATATATTTAGCAAAAAATTGTCTGGGTCACTAGAAATGTGTGATGTTAAAATGGGATCAGGAGCCAAAAAACACTGTAAACCACTGCTTTACAGATTCCTTGTTAATATTATTTAAAAGTCATTCCTTACCTGATAATATTACTGTCTCTGACTATTGTTATATGTACATGGTGCAAATGCTGTAGCCTCGCCAGAAATAGAACTTTGCAGATGCATTTTTGATTTCTTAAGGTCTCATGGTCTTCCTGTTTTCTTTTTTACTTATATTTCTTATTTGAGGAATTAAATGGTGGATGAAAAGTGTGTTGTAACTCAAGCGCTATTGTACATGTACAGAGTAAAATTACTGATAACTGATTAGTAATGTCTTACACTACTGCACTATAGCAAAAAGTAATCTGTTACTTAAATGCATTACTTTAAAGTGTGCCTCCCAACACTGGCGATAAACACTCTTTCGACAGCCCTCCGTATCAGACTGGTAAAGTGAACAGGTGAACAGTGAGATGAATAGCCTGGACAATGAGCTGTGACAAGTGGAAAGAAAAGCACCGCATAGTTTGAGAAGTAATGAAACGTGTGCAGTAATGAGGAGATTTTCTTTTCTGGAGGCCAGTGGCAGTCACCTTGTCATTGTGCATTATACTGCTTTAATTACCCTTTTAGCGACCACTTATAGTACTGAGGGACATCTCACAAGCAAACAAAACGTCCTTCACAAACTGCAGTGGCTTCAGCTCTTGGTGATAACAACATGATTCAGCAGCAGGAGCGAGTCTGAACAGCTGAGTGTTTTTTTTTTTTATTGCGTCTCAATGGTCCTAGGACCTTGGACCTACAGTGCTGCATCTGAAAGAACTGCAGCAGGATTCATCCAGTCGCCCTCAACAATAACCCATAAAGACCCAGGTCTACTTTTGTGTCAGTTCTCAAATTAATTTAACCTTTAAGTGATTTTTCACAATTTATTATAATATTCTGTAATTTGCTGGGTTTTTTCAGTATTTTCCTCTGTTTAATTCACCGATCATGGAAATGTTCATAAAAGCTCAGGTTAAAGTTGAAGATTATTATGTCAGAAACAGAGAAAACTGAAGAGAGAGGAAGTTTTTCAGTCAAATCTATCATTAAGCAGAAGGTCATATGTAGCCTGTCTATGATTTCCTGAAACAATATGTTTTATTCTAATTTTTTAGGTGTTTCCATTTGAACCAGGTTCTGGTTCTGACAGTCCGGTTTGGTTTAAGGGCTGGAACTTGTTTGATTTATTTGCCTTTATGACAGACAAGCTATCTACTTCAGCAAACTTTTTCAGTAAAGATAAACAATTGAATGTAAAAACCAGTGTTTCCATCCAGTGTCATTGATCCAACTCCATGGGTTTTACTGGTGATTCAATGCTGTAGAAGATGATGGTGTTTCCACATTCACGTCCACGTTCATTTAGTTGTTTTCAGTGTAAATCATATGTTTTCCTATATTTAATTTACTGATCATGTAGATGTTCATAAAATCTCAGATTAAATTCAAAGGTTATTTATCAGAAACAGAGAAAAATATTAGATTAAGGAACTTTTTTCAGCAAAATCTGTCATTAATTGAACATAAACTAAGTGTGTCCAGCCACTGTCACTCATCCAACTCTGTGTGTTTTAATGGTGAATCAATGTTGTAGAAGATGATGGTGTTTCCATGGTAACTACAGAGCCTCTGAATGTCCAAATGGGTCATATCTGATGAGCATGAAAAGATGACAAATTGTATTTTACACCAATTATTCACACATACTGATAGGATTAGTGAATCAACAGGTATGAAAGAGTTTAGATCAGTAGATGAATTTGGTCACTCATGGCTGTTTGGGTCTTTAAGGGTTAATGCATGCTTTCTTTCAACCCAAACCTACCTAAAGCCGTGAGCACAGAACCCAGAGTGATGTTCACATCACAACTGGCGCTGATCATTGTGATGTTACAAAGCCCAGAACCAACTATGGCATTTTCACTCAGAGAAAAAAAAAATGGCAAGTGAAATGTCAAAGGAGCATAGAGTGCTCTATATAACCTTTATCCAATCCTGTCTGCAAACAGTAGGATGTGGAGCAACATTGAAATTTTCTGCTCCTGCCCTCTACAGTGTCTTGTTATTCACACAAACAAAAAAGCTCATACGTCTACTGCATCATAAAGCAGCGAAGAAAAGTAAAGAACACACACAGGATGCCATTCTATGCAGTGAAATCATGTTTTTTTTGTTTTGTTTTGTATGGTTTCAGAGCACTGCTGCAGCCAAACTAAGGCTATGTTCAGACTGCAGGCAAATGTGGCCCAAATCCAATTTTTCTTGCCTATATATGACCTGTGTCCAATCTGTTAAAAACAGTTTGAACAGTGCAAATCCAATTTTTTTCAAATCCAACCCAGGCCACTTTTATATGTGTATAAAACTGCAGTAAACGGCTAATAATAAGACTATTACCAATTCACTGCACCATTTTGCAAATTGGCTTTAATTCTGCATACGGTTATATATATTGTATACACTGTAAGAAAGAGAAGGGGGATACATTTTAAGTTATCCATGCAAATAGAGCAAAACTGGTCCCTATGAATCATAAATTGTCTGGAGTAAAGGGTCAGTCCAGCAGAGCAGCAGTATGGCTGACATCCAACTTCTCCATGTACGTTAGAAAAGGATTCTATGCAACATAGAATTTCTGAGTGCACCTTCTTGTAGAATAGTAGATTATCTGTGGCTCTGGTTAATCTTGAATCAAATCTATTTAGGTTTAGAAAATTGTGAAATAAGTTCATTTCAGACCAGTTCCTCCTGTTGACTTAAGACGTAGGAAGTTTCATATGTAAGTATTAAGAAATTGAGACGTAATCCTCAAAATGAGAGAAAAGATTTGATTAATATATATCAGGAAAATGACATTAAAAAAACCTGGATGTTATGTTCTGGTGGATTCTCGCTTCATTTGCTGGATGATATCGGCAAAACTAGCGATGTGCGACATTGATGTACAGCATTGCGATAACAATATTGCGATATTTCTCATTACCCTAAAGAAATATTAATTTCATCAAATAAAAGTGTTCCTTAATGTTCAAATAAGCCTATTGTTTGTATGTGACTCAATTATTTAGAATTTAGAATTTAAGACAAAATACTGAACTACTACAATCAGTTCCACAATATTGTCCAAAAACCTGCTGATGCTGCTACCACAGACCTTCAGACACAAGCACAGTCACATATTTAGTCATTTTATTCAC
>JAQQZY010000003.1:16070060-16081655 GCA_030068375.1 Ostorhinchus rueppellii | reverse complement strand
CTCAAACACACAATTATAATAAAGTAGAGCCATTAAAAAGTACAGTTTACTCACAATGAACAAGTAATGTCAATAAACTAGACCCATTTAAGGAAAACAAACTGATCTGTTTGAGTTGAATCAAAATCTGGGTTTACAGTGAAAGGATTGGCTTTCTTTTTATTACTCACATAACACATACTGAGGTGGTTCTCACAGTAAATAGAGCAGACCTGTGACCAGTCATTTCTTCCTTTAACATTCTGTACAGATTCAACAGCCCGACCTCTGCTTCTGCACAGCTTTAAAAGAATGTTCGAAGAGAAAAAGAGAACCTTTCATTTATGTCTTTCATGATTACATTCTTTCCATCTAATTTTAATCTGATACTATATGATTGTCTCCTCCCCTCAGGACCCAGCTCAGTATTGCAGGTGATCCCACCCCCTACCCCCTACCCCCCACCCACACTACATTGAACTGCCACTTTAAATTGCATTTTGTCACTTAATTCATAATAACTTAATTCATCTGTCACTTCACTGTTCTATTAATTCTCTCCAACCCCTGCTATATATAGACATATTGTACACTGACAGTCATATTCTGTTTTCTATTTTTATACCCCCCTACCCCTACCAAAGGTGGAGGCAAGGAGTAATGGTTTTGGTTTGTTTCTTTGTTTGTCAGCATTGTAGCAGCAAAACTATTGGTTGAATTCATACCAAACTGTGTTTGTAGATTGCCAGTGACCCAGAATAGATCTGATTACATTTTAGGAAAAGAAGGTCAAAGTTCACACTTTTAATTAATTACATTTTCCTCCCATTTACCTATAATGGGTGAAATTTGTCTATGTGGACATCAGATATGATGACATCAGCTGGATTGAGGCTGAAATAAGATGCAATAGGGGCGGGGTTTGTTGTGCCTGGCAACACTTGTTTCTTCTATATTTATATTTTTCTGCTGTGTTCCTTGTGGCACCGTGGACCTTACACTGTAAAAAGTAAAACACTGAATCAACTTTTGAGTGAACTAGTTGAATGAACCAAATTACATTTAACGTAATTTAATTTGGTTCACTTTAATTTTTTATGTGACCTATTGAAGAAAAAGTTTTTAAGTTGATTCAGTGTTTTACTTTTTACAGTGTAGAGTTTTGGAATTTCAGTTTTCTGTATGTGCTGTACATATGGCAAAACTGTCAAATAAAGCTTCGTAATATTTGGTTTAGGTCAAGGAAAGATACTTAAGACTGAAGTAATTGCTTCCAGCCTAAATTAAGCTTAAAAAAAAAAAATGAAGTCAAGTGATAAATGTGATATGAAATTCTCTAGGTATGTATATATTTGTACTATATGTTTTTATTGCTGTTTTGATGCTTATATGAATGAAGGAATGAATGAATGTATGCTGAGTGTATCCTTGTAACTTTTGTTGTCAAATATTGGTGTGTGGTTCATTGTATGTATGCTGTAGCAAGAAAAACCATCCCTTTTGGAAAACAATGTAACATACAGTAAATAAAAAGAAAAGTCTCCAGAAAAAAAACCACTAAAATTGTATTCATTATATTAAATCCCACATTCCTATTCTTTTCCTGATAATCTTTGTAGGCTTTACACCGATCATATCGGCTATATCGGATCGGCCGATATTTGGCATTTTTCGAAATGTTGGTGATCGGCCGTCATGTCATAAATCACCGATCCGATCAATGACGCTATGTGACGGACAATAAAGTTTTTTTGAATCCTCACGACAGCAACATCCATGGGCAACACAAACAAACATCTCGGAGGTGTGGAAGTTTTTCAAAGTGAGAGAAACAGACATAGCACAAGCTATCTGCAATATATCCAACGCTACAGTACCTCGCGGGGGAACATCAGCAAAAAATTTCAACACGACAAATTTAATCAGGCACTTGGAAAAGACACACGGAGGAGCATGTGGAGTTCAAGAAACGCAGCGAGGAGAAAGAAAAAGAAAAGCAAACTCCGAAACGGATGCTAAAGCAAACGACTTTAGAAAGTGCTCATCCATATAGTCGGACATAAGTATATAAGTACATAAACAAGTAATTTAAATATTGCTCCTCACGTAATCGGTTTATTTAAACTCACTGATCAGTGATCGGCACAAAAATCGTGATCGTGTAAACCCTACTTGTTAGTTATTGCCCAAATCTAAAAACTTAATCGAACTATAGAATGTAAAGTCTCTGGTGGGACTTTATACTGTATATTCATCATTCACTTCATCCACCTCCTTCCAACTGAACAAATGTAAAAAAAAAAAAAAAAAAGTATCAGTCTGGCAGTTAAAACAAAACAATGACTGAAGCACATCTGTGGATGAAAGCATTTAATTACATAAAGTTGCAACGCATTAATAGAATAACACATCTGGTTTTGTAGAAAATAGTTGACACTTAAAGTCATTTTCTCTTACCTAGGCACTGTGTTATACTGTGGGCGTTCAATGTGATAATGAAAATAGGTGTGTTGTATTTTACTGAACCTACACTGCATTTCTTCTGCTAGTGAATATTATGTTGACATTTTTGACAGCTTTTTAAAGCGTTATGTATGTATGTATGTATGTATTTATTTTTCATGCTTCTTTGTACATCACATGTACTTATTTCGGACAATAAAATGCAAAGTGGATATTTGTATTAATCTTTTTTTTTTTTTTAATATCTGCAGCACATTAATATTGCACTGCACTGTGTCGCATTGCAACAAGGCGTAATCAAATCATGTCCACATGATGGATGCTTAAAATGTATATTGTAAATGTAATGTATGCAATTCTCTACATGAGATGTTCGCAGCAGACATCAGTCCAACACACATCATGTGACACCATCATGTGCTACTCAAGACTCTATTTTGCCAAAGTTCAAGTTTAAATTCATATCATCTGATGCAGACTCCAGCTAAGCCGTGCTAGCATTCACAGCATGTAGCCTTTTAAAATGACTGAACAGAGACTCCCCTTTGTGTCGAGGATAGCATGATCTTATTATCCGGCTACATAAAGAACTTGTTCCCAGCTTGTTAGAAAGACATTACGTCTAAATGATCATTGCCCGTACAGGCTCCTCAACTTGACCGTTAGCAACCAAGAGGAAAAAGAAAGAACATAACAAGATACAAAAGAGTGGGCGTAATGGAGAAATGGAAAAACTGCATTGGGTAATGGAGGAATTATCCTTACTCCGAGTAGGGAAAGTGGGTGGTGGGGTTGAGACAGGGCAAGGACACAGATTGAGGCAGCGTGAGCGAGCGCAGGCATGAACCAAATGTTCACAAGTGACACAATATTGGAAAATTAAACCAAACAAACACAAAACAACAACAACAACAACAACAAAACACGTGTACAGAGTTCGAGGAAATGAAGGACAAGGTAGAGGGCAGAGGAACCAAGAGATTTCAGGAAACTGGAGATACAAGGAAGCAAAATGCATATGAATAGAAAACAGGAGAAAAAAAACCATACAGTTTGTAAGAGAATATGAGCGAGAGGGAGAGGCTGGCAGCCACTAATCCCAACAGAAAAACACTCTGATTAGACTTATCCTTTCCTCTGAGGATTAGAAGCTTTGATAAAACCTCCAACACAAACCAAAATCAATTTAGTCAGGGTATAACATTCGCAAGCAGTATTTCCTTTTTTCTCCCCTGTAGACAAACCTCTAACAGTCAAGCCCTGTGAAATGAGTCGCTGTTTCTCTCTACGAGAACCAAATAAATTAATAAATAAAAAGCCCAGCCCTCAAAAGCCTCCCTGACTGAGCCTGATTAGAGGCATGTCCAAACAGCGCTCCAAAATGTAAACCCAATTGGTAGATTTTGGGATATATACTCAATGTGATACAGAGGAAATATTAAATTACAATCAGACAGAGCTGTGTTACGCTTTGTTGGGAGATTTGGAAATCCCCTGGGTGCCCAGAGGATGTTCTCTTTGAAAACCTAGAGGAGCCTTGAGTGCGGAAAAACAAAGGAGACTGTAATCGAAACAAGCCGGGAAGCCTCTTTGACCCTCAGGAATGAAATATGAGGATGCAAAGTCTAAAACAATGTGGAATACTACGCTTTGTAGCCATGATATCTCTTTGCATTCGCTGGAAAAAATCATGACATACTTAAAATTTCAATAATCCATTGTGTAATGGAGATGAATCCTAGATTTTATATGTGCATCATCTAGGACATTTAGCAGGGGACTCCTACATATGTTGGCAAATAATAATAATAATTGTGTTTGCATGTCTCAAACCAAAGCAGTATTCTACGTTTATATAGAATCATAATTAACATTAGCAGTACAAGGGGAACTGTCCATGGTTCTGAACCATGAATGAACACTGGATACAATGAGAACCTCCACGTTTCATGACCTAATATTTCAGTGGGGTGCCTTTAGTTTTGACTGTGGTCAGTTTGGCCAGATTGGGTGGGTTCCTGCCCAGTTGGACTTGTTCTGAACATATTAGGGTGGGACCACTCCATTAGGGTGGGACATCACAACATTTGGCAGGTTTTTATCAAAATAATTGGTGTTGTGGGTAAAAAAAAAAAAAAGTACTAACTTAAACATTTCAATAAACTGTTGTGTCCTTGTACTGAAATCATTGGTGCATTTATTTTGAAATGAAGAGAATCGGTCTAACTTGGCATCCTTAGTCTGTGACAGTCAATGGTAGATCACGTGTCACTGTGAATGGACAGTGTCTAACAAGTAGGTTTTTAGCCTACTTACCTGGCTTCACTGACTCATATATTCATTCATGTTCAACATCAAGACAATTACCTACTGCGCATAGATCACTTTATTGTTCTGGAGACTGTGTGTGATTGTCTTAAGTTTTGGGGCTGTAGTCAATCTTAGCTAATCTATCAGGTGTGTGGGTGTTTGTGTGTCCAACTGCATAAGTTTACAGTTGGCTTTAGTTGTTTAGTTGCTCACATTTGATACTGGTCCTGGAAAACTTTTTTTTTTGCAGTTGCTATGGCATCTTGATTGGGAAGATAATCTGTGATGGTTATTTGATTGTCTGATTGCAGTCTGTGGGGAGCCTGCTTGTGTTACAGTTTTTATCCTTCGACCACTATTATAATTGTCATCTGTCCATCGTTCCATCCATCCATCCATCCATCCATCCATCCATCCGTCTGTCCGTCCTAGTGCAGTGTGCTAATGACGTGTTATATAACGCGTGTAATATTTTTACAGTTTTAATATGAATCCCTGTGAGAGGTTGAAGTTCGGGCTGTTTTTTAATGAGATGGGCAGGTTTTACATTGGATTTGGGCTGGAAACTGTCAGTCAGATCTGGCAACGCTGATGGTATTGTCTATGCCACGAAGGGCTGTATGATTTTGGCTCTAAAAATTTGATTTTGGATTTCAGTAAGATTTTTTGGGTAAAACCACAGATCTACCCTGTAGACCACATTGGACCTGAGATTGTTGACTCACTGTAACTGTCACTGTCACTGAAAATAAAAAAAAATAGTCACTTACCTGACAAAGGGTTAAAAATGAGAATGTACTAATTTTAATAATTTGTTTCCACATGAAATATATTAATCACAGCAGTTAATATCCAGTGGAAGGCTCTTACTTATTTTAATCATTTATTTTTGGACTGGGCAGGGCTTTTTATATCAGCTTCTTGTGGCAAAAAGACTTGGTATGAAGTTACATGTTCATGAAAATCTGCTTGACAACTTGGAGTATTTTTGGAATATTATATGTGTTTCCACTCTTCTGATTGGTGACCTTAAGACCAGGGACAATGCAGGTGAAAATTCCAACAGCTCAGCTCAGCTACGGGAGCCAAGTTACGTTCAAAAGAACCAAAAGGTCAAAACATGAAAAGCTCCAAAAATTTGCAGTGCAGCAGGTACGGTGTGACTCCTTCTGGTCGGAGGTTCCAGGTCAGCTTTTGATTTTCACCAGCAAACCAAGAATAACGTGCCTTGGCAGTTGATGTGTTCTGATAACACCTTCCTCTAGTGTTTCAAATAAACAAACACAAACCAATGAGTGGAAAATGGGCAGAGATACATGTTTTCCCCTCTGAAATAGTTCCTGTAAACTGGCAACAATAAACTGTCAACTTTACCACCAAAAATACATCTACAGTTCAGTTACAAATTATTGCACTCATTTCAGCGTATAATATTCTGGAACAGAAATTAGTCCTGCTACTACGCACTCTGTGACTGAAAAAGAGGCAAGAACATTTTAACACCTAATGTTATTTAATCACATAATTACTCTGCATGTATCACATAAAATTAACAATGTGTTATGAACTAATGAACTAGTTATATCCTATATTCCGATTATAACAGAAACGAATGAATAAAATTATTAACTAGTGAAATCATAACACTTGTATTAGACTTTTTAATAGAATAACTTTTGTTTAAAATCATTGTTGAAAATAAGTCACAATTTTATATCATAAATTGAAATACATGTAGACTTTTAGCATTACACTTGATTTCCATTTAATTAACTTTAAACCAACTAATTCTTACACCTTCTACACAATATAATGTGTTAAAGTCATTTTAGTTGTTTTAATACTGTATTTGCCTTTTTTTTTAACTTTTCTCACATTTTCAGTAAAACTTAGATGTTTTTTTTTATGTGTAACTTCACACCATTGTGAAGCAACCAAATTATTCATTAATAAACAAACAGTACAGAAAGTGAAGTGAAGTTGTATTGAAATGGTTCTTTGCTTCATTCAAAGCTGCGATATCTTTATACATTGTCAGTACATACAGACTGATCTCATGAAATTGCTTTGTATGTGACACCAGTTTACTGCATTTGGTGTGTTATACATATGCATTTTCATCCTTCATCCTTTTTCATCCGTTATTTAATACCATTTGATGGTGTGCCAATGCGCTAGCTGCAAAATCGCTAACCCTAACTGTCAATCGTGCTGCTGTTAATCACGCTAAGGCTGTGTTGTTTTATGTAGCGTAAATATACACAGAAAGCTTATAATGCATGCAGATAATGCGCCAATTAAAAGTGGCATGTTATCTGTATGCAATTCATGATGTCATGTTAGTGCATAAGGCAGTGTTTTTCAACCATGGGGTCAACTGGAATTTCTAGTAATTGATAACAAAATTACTTGGTATGTCCCAAAATTAGCTCACTAAGCTTTACATCTAAAATGTGGTCTCGCTGGTGATTGAGCTTTTATGTGTGAGCAACATTTGGATTTCTTTCTTTCTTTTTTTATTGTGTATGTTTTTACCGATCCTATATAACTAGTTTTTATGTCCTTAATAAAGCTTGAATGAATGTATAACCTCTTGATGACAGTTGTCGTGAATTCACATCAAACCCCCCTCCTTCTAAAATGCAACCAAAATACTATCTACTTGGAGGAAAAAAAACGCAAGTTTTTTTGTTTTTTTTTCCCCAGAATTGGAAATTGATTCAGGCGCTAATGGGATAGTTAAAAAAAACTAAAAACTTTTTTTTTTTTTTTAAAGATTCAATAAATGTTTCATTATAATTAAAACACCACATAATTTTCCCAAAAAAATCAAGTTCAAATAAAATGCAGGATATAATATCTGAGAGGGCATATCTTGACATACCCGATCATGTGACCACAAGAGTTACTACCCAACAACCTGTCTGGACACAGTCAGAAAACTGGACAGACGAACAAAAAATGGAAAAAGTTCTTCACCCTTCACCGGCCTGGCCCTACCAAGACATCTGAGAAGCAGACACCAAAAAAGGTGCATTTTATTAATTATATCTTCTAAAATTAATGTTTATTTGCAGCATAGGAAACTATTACATGATCAAAAGCAAATTTCACCAAAAAAAAAAAAAACTCTCTGTTTTGAATGTCTGGGGTCAGCATTAATTTGTGATGTTAAAATGGGGCCAAGAGCCATAAACGGTTGGGAACCTGATATATGTTTTCCCAATTTTTATGCTCAATTATAATCCTAAAAATAAGTTGCATGTGATCTCTGTCCATAAAAATGTGTGGTTTCATCATCCCTTAGGCAAAAAAAAAAAAAAAAAAAAAGCTATAACCTCTTCATTCCTGTTCAAGGACCGCATAATACTTTCAATCAAATCACCTCTTAAGTTTGATGATTTCTCATTTAAATCCTATAATCCTCTCCAAGATCATTTGTATTGTCTGTGGTTCTGTAAACTTCTGCCAATATATACATAATAACCCAAGCTGCAAAAATAACTGTCCACACCAGTCCAACACTAACTTTTTAATTCACATCTCGAGTAAATCCCAACAGTCATTTTTTTTTAACACCAAATGGGGTTTGGACTGGCATAAGCCGTTAAAGAGGCCCATAATGTCTTAAAGTGATGCCAATAAAGTACAGATCTTATAAACGGTGCAAACCTCCTTGGATTCAACAGAATATATAATCAGTATAGTATCTTACAGCACATTATTTGCTTGTTTATAGATATATTTGATCCCATGCGCCCTCTGTAAATGATCCAAAGCTGACCTTGGGTGAAAGTTTGGTTTTGTTCTGGAGTCAGAAACACCCAAAGGCAATCCACCTTGACTGCTACCATGAAACTAAACCACTGTGTGTGTGTGTGTGTGTGTGTGTGTGTTTGCCCCCTTTCACAACAAATCAGCAGAGAAAAACTCATTTTTTCCCACCGTGGCACTGCGCTGGGAGTTTGAGCGTAGTCTTAACCGTGCTTGGCAAGCAGAACACACAGTGTAGCACAAGTCCTGAGAGACCCGGCAGCTAAGGCTAATCACTGCAAAGACATGACACACACCCGCTCATCTGCCCACACAAATTTGCACATGCAAATGCTGTCCTGTACATACACACACACACACCCACACAGGCTATTACACACGCTATTAACAGGAAGGAATGCAGAACACTGAAAGGAACGCGCTTCCAACCAAATTGGATTAGGAGTGTCATCTAATACGGAACAAGCGTAAAGAGGGCTCCCTTGAAACTTAGCTGTAAAGGGATAGCGGTGTTGAAAAATGAGCTGCACGCTTTTTGGTTAGGAGACAATTCAGATTCATCACGGATGGAAGAGCAAGGGTGCGGGAGGGGAGAAGAATGGAGAGGGGGCTGTACATCCAGGGATATGATCCTCCGTTTGAGCACCCATCCGATCATGATCAGCGACTACGCCTGGATACGTACGGACAGGCCCAAAATATGAGAACAGATGATGCATAGGACCACTCCGTCTCCATTCTTCTGGCTATGCCGCTCATTCTCTTCCTCATTCTCTCCTCTTTCCTTGTTGCTCCCTTTTTTTTATCCAGTTTCCTCCCTTTGCACTGACTGCACGTTTGCGAATCTGCAGTGCAAGCACTCTCTGCTCGCCCGTTCCCCTCTCGTATATTCTCCATCTGTTCATATTCGCCCATTCGATGCAGTCGAATCCCTGGGGGTGGGCAGAACCTCAGGGGCAGCTGGGGGTGTTGATGCCCACTGGCGTACCCGTTATACTGCCCGAGGCGCGCCCATGGTAGAGAATGGCCAAGTGTCCTTCACCGTGAAAATTAGCCAGCATCAAATACAGAGCAATAAAACCGTAAGTGGGGTTCAGGGACTCACAGACAACCACAACAGGGGGGTAGAAAGGAAAAGTCTACCAACAGTACTTGAAATGTCGCTTTGGTAGGAGTTGCTCCCTCATGTCCCTCTTTGTATCTGTGTATGTAGTTGAAAGGAGTGATGTATACGGTTTATATTGGCAGGGTTATAAATGTAAGAGATAGCTAGATAGATAGATAGATAGATAGATAGATAGATAGATAGATAGATAGATAGATAGATAGATAGATAGATAGATAGACATAGCCAATAGTAGAAACATAAGGTAAGAAGTAATAAAGAACAAAATATATATGAAATACACAAAAATAACGACAGCGGGATTCAAACCGTCAACCCTTCGGTTATTAGATTCACCGCTCTACCTCCAAAGCTACAGATGCAAAACACAGTGAAGTGTGTAATACCATACGTCACCAATGGGGGCAATACGCAACCGCTGTAGCTGAATTTACCACGTTATATTTACAGAAGCAGAAGATGAAATATTGCGGGTGAGAAGGAGAACTCTGCGAACTTCTACGGACATATTCTCATATATATGACCGTTCCAGTGCCCTACACTTTAATAAGATAGCTGTAGAAAAGACTTGGAGGGAAAAAGCAACAGCAACGGGAAAGAGTATACAGAGTCTGCTTAAATAATGTATACTCACATCAGGAAAAGAAAAACTGTTTAAATATTTCAATACCAAATGTATTCAGACATCACAAGATTAACACCAGTTCCCTTAAGAGAAGTAAATGCAATTTTACCAATATTCTGCCTCTTACTAAATGTTTTATGTTTTTTTTAATACTTGTAATGCACATATGTAAATGAGAAACTGATCAATTGAGGCAGAATACTGTAAAAAAAAAAAAAATTGCCCTGTATTATTCAGATTTTTAAGGAAACTTTCTCAATGTAAACATTATTGTAACGTAATTTACATTTTTTCACTGCTATTACTTTACTGGTCCGGCTCACTTCAGATCATGTTAGGGGGAATATGGCCCCTGAACTCAAAGGAGTTTGACACCCCTGATGTAGACGTGAGAGTATATTCAAATGTTGTGAAACCAGAACAGAGAAAACTGAATTTGGTGACTTTTTCATTAACAGAACATCAAAACAACCACTGTTATCTAAATGGTTCATATATGATGACCATGAAAACCTGACAAAGTACATTTTACCTAAATTATTTATGTGCATCGAGAGGAAAGGTATAAAACATTTTTGATATAGTAGATGCTCTTTGTTGCTGGAGGCTGTTTAGGTCTTTGAGGTTTAAACTAAAGTCCTTGTGTAAAACCCAGAGGTGGAGGAGACTGAACATGACTAAACTTTGTTGCCTGTGACATTTGGAGCAGGTTCATCGTCTGTTTTACATTCATCCTGGAGTCCCAAAACTGTCTGTATCTCAAGGCTACTTGGTAACTTCAGCAAAAATAATCCAGTAATACAAGGACAGAGTGTTACGTCCCAGCCTAGGGGTTAACCAGGACGTACATAATGGGCTCTCCCTCCCAACTCCCAAGCACAAACGCCGAACATAAAGAAATATATCCCAAGGTATTTATTCTTAAATAACTCAAAGATGGCTCCCCCTTGAACTGCCACCTTAATGTGGTGGGGGAGTTTGAGAGCCCGAATGATCCCAGGAGCTATGTTGTCCGGGGCTTCATGCCCCTGGTAGGGTCTCCCATGGCAAACGGGTCCTGGGTGATGGGCCAGACAAAGAGCAGTTCAAAAGCCCTCATGAAAAAGAGAAAAAGACCGTGACGCCGCCCGGCATGGTGTAGCCAGGGCCCTACCCTGGAGCCAGGCCTGGGGTTGGGGCTCGAATGCGAGTGCCTGGTGGCTGGGTCTCAGCCCACGGGGCCCAGCCGGGCTTAGCCTGAAAGTGCCTTGTGGGCCCGCCCTCCGGAGGGCTCACCACCCACCGAGGGTTTCATAGGGGCTGGGTGCAATGTGGATC
>JAQQZY010000003.1:15974893-15988647 GCA_030068375.1 Ostorhinchus rueppellii | reverse complement strand
AACCCACGCAGACACGGGGAGAACATGCAAACTCCACACAGAAAGGTCCCACCAATGACTGGTGCGGGAATCGAACCCAGGACCTTCTTGCTGTGCACGAGTGCTAACCACTGCACCACCGTGTCGCCCTTCTTGTTTTTAGGTAAATTTTTATGCGCAAGTTTTATTTGCGATATTTCAGGGTCAATGGAAAAGCGACTGCTGTCTTGTAATGTGTGTGGAAATGCCCAAAAATAGTCATTTGCCCAATAAAGGGTTAAATAACCATAATCATGGAAGAGATGTTCCTCTGTTCAGAACAATCTAACGACTGGTGTGGATCAAGAAAACGAAAAGATGCTGAAACAACTAAAACACCCTCATGCATTATTAAACCCTAGAAAGATAGAAGCGTATCATCACCATTGAGGAAGAGATGTCATGACTAGGTTTAATAGTAAAAGCATGAGTATTCCCACAAGAGGAGAACTCAAGGGATGGATGTAAATGGGTTTTCAGCCTTAAAAAGACACTTATCTGTGAGGCTTAGAAGGAAAAAAGGTTTCAGTATCGTAGAGAGCATAAAGGTTGGACTGTTTCATAGTAAAAGGTCACATGGTCTGATGAGTCCAGACTGACCCTGTTCCAGAGTGATCGAGGTGAGAAGGGGGGATGAAGTGATTACCCATCATCCCTAGTGCCTACAGTTCAAGCCTGTGGTGGAAGTGTTATGACCTGGGGTGGGTTCGGCTGATCAGGTGTGGGTTCGGTACAAAACGAGGTCAGCGACTACATGAACAGACTGAACGACTGTGACTGAATAGTTTTATGTGACCAGACCCGAACCCTATTCAGAATGTTTAGAACGTACCAGAGACAGTGTTGGGAGTGATGCATTACAGTAACAGATTACTTTTTGCTGTAAGGCATTACTAATTAATTTTCAGTCATATTTTACTTGGTACATGTTCAGAAGTGCTTACGTTATAACACATTTTTTGCACACAATTAAACTGCTCAAATGAATAAAAATAAAATAAAAAAAAAAACAGCAAGACCTTAAGGCAGGGGTGTCAAACTCATTTTAGTTCAGGGGCCATACAGCCTAATATGGTATAAAGTGGGCCGGACCAGTGAAATAATATAAATAATAATATATAAATCATGTCAACTCCAAATTGTTCTCTATGTTTTGGAGCAAAAAAAAAAAAAACCCTAAAATTAAACAATAAAAATGTTTACATCTACAAACTATCCTTTCAAACAATGTGAATAACATGAACTGAAAAATCAGTGCCATTTTATCAATATTCTGCTTCAGTTTATCACTTCCACATGTTTATTATAACTTACAAACACAGTGGATCTACAAAACATTTAGTAACAGGAAGAGTATTGTTAAAATTGTACATACTTTTTCCTAAGACATTTCAGGTTCTTTATTTATGTTCAGATTACTTGCATTTTTTTGCAAAATTATACTTTGTTTTAGTTAATACATGAAATTATTTACATTTATAAAGAGAAACATTTGGAGTTGTGAGTATTTATGGGTTATTATGATAGTCTTTTACTTTTCTGACACACATGAGACTAAACTGGTCTGAATGTGGAACCTGAACTAAATGGATTGTTCCTAAAGGCCGGACTGAACCCTTTGGCGAGCCAGATTTGGCCCGCGGGATGCATGTTTGACACCTGTGCCTTCAGGAATCAAAATCTGGCAGGAAAGTTTTATTTCCTGTTGGTGTTCAGCCAATGGGTGAAGATGGCAGAAGACTGTACATTAACCCTGCTTTAAAAAGCTAGTTAGCATTAGCATGATCCCTATGATCAGCAATGACAGGGTAAGCTAACGTTTCTATGACTAGTTAGAATTATTTAGCGATTGCGGATTTATCTACCGGTGTCCTCAAATGAGGGGGTTTGGGTTGAGTTCTACTGCACAGACCCCATTTATGACAAGTCTGTATGTAACTCAAAAGTAATACAATGATCATGTAATGCATTACAGTTCTGAAACAGTAATATCATAAGGTAAGGAACTACAGTGGTACCTCTACTTACAAACGACTCTTCTTATGAAATTTCCAGGAAACGAAAATCCTTTACAGTAAAATATTGACTCAAGTAACGAAAGAAATTTCAAGTTACGAAAGGTGCAATTATTACATGCTTTACGGTAAAGTACACTTCCACTCGGCGGTCAGGATATGAACGGTGTAATTATTACATACTTTACGGTACTGTTCCAGTCGGCGCTCAGAGATGCTCTGCCATTGGCTATGGGGCGGCCACCTGGCACACAGAGGGAGGTCCCTCTGTGTGTATGCTAGTCTCACACTAGAGTGAATAGTGAAGCAGGAAGCAGGACATGTTTTCGTCAGCTTTCGTTCACTTTTATTCACTATTTAATTAACACACATTTTAATTATTTATGTATTTGTTAGAGATTTGGATACATTTTTATAGTTTAGAAAAAATGTATGTTTAAATTTTGGGGGGCTTGGAATGGATTAGGGCATTTACATGGAAAACATGTCTCTACTAACGAAATTATCTACTTACAAAACTACTTCCGGAACAGATTTATTTCGTAAGTAGAGGTACCACTGTACTTAAGTAAATAACACAAACAAGTAATCTGTAATGTATTACAGTTTGGAAGTAACTTGCACAACACTGGCTGGAGAAGACTTTACCTAGCGGTTCGACTCGCCATCTTCAATACAACATCTGAGCCAAAAATTAATTCACATGCAATAACTGTTGTGGCATTGCATAAGCGTATTAAACCAGAAGAGGTCCAACAAAACACTGGTGTGTGACATTTTCTTTGGTCGAGCTCTCCTGTCACAGCCTAATTGGATTTTTCTTCCAGTTGGTCCTTTCTCCTCTGATTGACTTGGTTACATGTGACATTTTTACTCAGATTGTTAGTGGAATATTAAGATCCAAGTCAACACTGTTACTGCCTGTCATTTTAAATTGGAAGAGACCCTAAATTGAGGTGTTGCCTTGAATCCCCACAAGCCTCTGGGAGCATATAGTAGGGAAACTATAGCGATCTGTGGCTCCACCGGAGTGTCTCTCAGTGCTGAATTATTATAGCTGGCTGTCTTGACACACCTGGGAATGAAAAGAGAAGGTGGAGGGGTGGGGGGGATAAGGAGAGAACTGTGTGGAGAGCATAGGTTGACGTGCTCGTTTCATTTCTTGTGCATGATCCAGGTGACAGGTGTGCTGGAGAAAATGGCAGCCCCCACAGGGCTCCACCTAAGGGGGCTGCCGTCACCGGTGCTCAGGTGTGTGTGTGTGTTTTAGCATGCACGGACACTCTTCCTGTATATCACCCATCAGCCTATCCACTTGTGTTTGTACATATTGGTCGTGCTGTGTATGTGTGTGTGTGTGTGTGTGTGTGTGTGTGCGCGCATTATGACAGTAATACTGTATGACAGAATGATCACACCCTTCTCCCCACAGCTCCAAGAAGTCTCTCCGCTCCACTCTGATCCCTCCGCCTCCTCCCTAAAGGAGCTATGTGCTTCCACATATGTCAAAGTCTGTTTCCCTGTGGGCAGCAACACTCCTCTGCATCTCGTTCTCTCTCCTTTCTGCCTGCCCACATAATCTCAGGAGTCTCTCCAACAACTAAACTAAAAGAAATCCTGTTCTGAACAACATATGGACCACATGACATGACAACATTAGGCCACGCTGACCATCTGGCCTGCTGTACATTTGTGTTTATCTGTCTGTAACGTTCCTCTGCGCTGCGACACATAATACGGATGTGTGTTTTTATAGTTACAGCTTAATGAGCTGAGGTAAGCCCAGATGTGAAAGCCCCCCCCCCAAAAAAATACTGAAGTGCGTTGAAAGTAAAAGTTAGTTGCTTTTGTAATTGTATCAGTGCCACTTTTTTGGTAAGAATTATGAGCATCTAAGATCTGTTAAAGGATTTGAATAGTTTCATTCATTGTTTAATCTCGCAGAAATACTAGAGGGAAAAAAATCATGCTAGAGACACTTCTTTAGGGGGATTACATTCTTGAGTGATCATATTGCATATCTAAATCTTAACAAGTAATTAAATGTAGTATTCAAGCTTGAAATCAGTTTTTTTCCCTCTTCCCTCTTTTTCTCTGTTGTAAAAAAAATGATGAAATGTGCCAGTGGGTTGAAATAATTTCACTTGTTTCGCTGCAATTTATCTTGTTTGCAGGAAAAAAATGACTGTAAGACTCAATACACCATTTAATTAGTTATTAAGGCTTTTTTTTTTTAGATACTGTTGCCGTCTCTTTGAAGTTGAACTGTCTCTCTCCTCCCTCTTTGTTTAATCTCAATTCCTCCTCTTCTCCATCAAGTAACAATCCTGCTCATTTCGCCAACTCTTGGACCATAAAACATCTCACCTGCACCATTTGCAGTCAATTACTCCTCCTAAATCATGGCTCAAATAAAGAGCCAACAGATACTCTCGACAGAGGGACGCTGTCGGCAGGTGCTCGGGTTTACTGGTGTCACGTCATAAATCTTCCCCCCGTCATTTTGGCGAACCATGCAAGACATTATAAACTGTGGACGGAACAAAAGTTCTCGTCCTTGACTATTGGTCTGATAAGGTCTGAGAGGTGCCTCCCTGCATTTCTCTGCGAGTGATGCATGAGGGATTGGCAATGTGAGTGGGTTGACAAAGAGTCACCAGGGAGAGAGAGGAAAAGAGAGGCAGAGAGATAGACGAGGGCTCTCGTTGTGCCTCTAATGTAATTGCCTGAACCACTTCATCATAAACGAAACACTTGTGTGCAATGTTGGCTTATCTCACCCGACCACCACTCCACCCTCAACCCCTCCATCCCCGGCGACACTATCTCAGAGAGCGGCTTAAGGATGGGCTTTGGGGTGCATCAATAAACGCCAGCACAGATCAACCTGTCAGCAGGAGAGAATCGCATGCACAACAGAGACTGTGTGTTAAGAAACACCACATCTGAAACCTAAACCATCATAATTTCAATATAGTATGATACCCAAACTGTAATATTACTGTCAGAACTGGAATGCATTACATGACTCCTGTATTACTATTGAGTTCCATACAGAGTCTTGTCATAAATGGCGCATGCAGAGTAGCGCCGCCCCCCCCCCAATACAACAGATAGGAGAGCCCTGAAGTACATGTGGACAAATAGCTCAGTAAGTAACGCTACAGTCTACAATGTTCGAATCCCAGCAGGAACACGTGCATTTTTTTTGAGTCCACAACCATTAAAGAATTCTAACCAGTCGTAGAAACATTAGCTTACCTCGTCAGTGCTGATCGCTGGGATCATGCTAATGCTAACTAGCTTCTTAAAGCAGGATTAGGGTTAGTAATGAGCATACGTCCATGTGGATAATGGACTGTCTTCTGCCGTCTTCACCCATTGGCTGAACACCAACAGGAAATACAACTTTATTGATTACTTTACTGCATTTTTGATTCCTGAAGGTCTCAAGGTCTTGCTGTTTTTTGTTTTGTTTTCTTTAATTGAGCAATGAAATTATGGGTGAAGAGTGTGTTGTAAAATATTTCGGAAAATTAATTAGTAAATTAAATAGTAAATTAGTATTAATTACTGTGTAAAAGTAAAAAGTAATCTCTTACTGTAATCCATTACTCCCAACACTGATGATATTTTTGAGAAATATTAGTTCAATAGATCAGAGTACATGCATTTATTACTAGCTACAGACTGAATGTGTGTGTGATTCTGTGGACAGGTGTGTGTTTATGGCATGACCCCAGCCTGTTTGTCTCTTTACACTTTACAGTTCTTGTAAACAAACACTGATTTAATAAAAAGGACATCAAACTATGTTTTCCAGTGATGCCGGTTGTCCCTGGTAACACATTTTATGCTTGTATTGCTTCCTGTCAGTCCCCTGTGTGTCAGTATGTAACCTTAGTACCAATAAAAACTGCATAAAGAACAAATTACAGCTTTACTGATCCCAGTCGTTTGTCGTTTGGATTTTTTTTTTTTATTTATTTCCCCTACACAACCCCTTTTAACTTAAAAAATCTGAAAGGATTTGCAAATTGCTACAGTCACCGTGTAATTACATGAATTTCTATTGCTATATAATCATGATAGAACACATATAGGTCAAAAAGTCTTTCTTTTTTGTTGAAAATTTAATTTAATTAAACCATGAATAAATTAGAAAATTTTCGGGCTTTTCAGTCAGACCCAGATCTGCCTTTATAAAACTATGAAACACAAGACCTGTTTTTTTTTTTGTTTTTTGTTTTGTTTTATTTAAAGAAAACTTTTTTTGTTATTTTAAACCCAGTTGATGTGATTCCCATTATCCAAGCTGTGGAAGGACCAGATATGACAATTATTTAGATTTTTGACCCTGGGAATGTCTGCCTCATGATCCATACACTTTTGAAGTTGATTTTTGTCAAAAATGCTGGAAATTTTGGACGGGGATGTTCTGTTTGGGGTGTTCTATTTTGACTTATAACTTCACTAGAATTAATCCTAGAGCATAGAGAGTGGAACCACATGAAAGCTGATAAAATGTCCTTTCCTGGGGCGCAGATAAGGGGGGTAAACATGACAAATTAATGGGGCCCTGTAATGGTACAAGGTAGAACCCAGAAGCGAGACCAGAGACAAGGGTAAAGTTTAAATGAGTTTACTGAAAGGTTGATGTAATACACAATAAACTCAGAAACACAATGAATGTGCACAGTTCTCCTTATCACACGGGGGTGGACTAACTCGTGCACCCGGGTCCAAGATGGTCCATGGACTGGTCCCCTGGTGGGTGATGAGGAGCAGGTGAGACTCGTGATCCAGGGACGGAAGGCGGGTCTGGTTCCGAGGCGGCAACAGGCTGAAGACGGAATCCAGGGACAAAGGGCAGGTCGAACCGGAGGCGAACGGGTGTACCAGGGAGCAGGCAGGAATCGTAGTCAAACAGAGCAGAAACAAGGGCAGGAGACAGAAACCGAGGACTAAAACTGGTCAAACACCGAAAAGCTGAACCGGGAAACGTGCTGGTAAGTTGTGCTGGGCATCTAACAAACTGGCACCAGGGAAGAGTCAGAGAAAGGAATATATAGGGGAGAGGTAACGAGAGACAGCTGAGCACCCAGGTGTGCGGAGTTACCTAATTAGGTGAAAGTTCAGGAGCAGCAAGGACAGGACAGAACAGATTTAAAGACACCAGCCCTTCACCAGAGGATAGAACCCATAACCAGAAGACAGATACATGACAGGCCCAGTGTTTGTGGCGGGCACATGGAGCAGTGGAGGGGGCCCAGTGGATACAGGGTGGAAGTTCTGAAAATGTTGTGTAAGATCCACTGTGAGTGGTGTAGAGGTTCAGAGTCAAACACTGAAACAGTGTTAAGTTTTGCTTTCGTTTTTGTGTATATTTATGTTTATATATCACACCCCCACCTACATACCCCCCCAACACATTGACAAGACTCCACAACAGTTATGCTTTCACAGGACCCATAATCGGTAGCACCCATTGGAACAACCTATGGCGTGACCAGCATGTGCACCGCTGTAAATAGTATACATAGCTTTTGTGATCGGTCTTTATTTTGGATTTTGCACTTGTTTTGCTCTGCTCATCTTATCTTATGTTTCATCAAGATGTTTTGTGTTAAAGTGAGAGGCGATATGTGACTATTGCATTAATGTGCTAATAGTCCAGTTGTGGAAAAAATTATTAGACCATCAAAAGTCATCAAAGACAGTGATTGTGCAATCAAGTCCTAACTCCTGTGTGTATCATGTGACTAAAACAGACAGAAAAGAAAACATGGAACGTGTAAAAGCACTGTTTTTGTCAGTACAATGCCATAGATATTGATGTAAAAACTGAAGTGATTTTGTTTTTAATCAAGAAAACATGGGAAATAACTAGATATCAGCTCTGAAATGGAACTACTATGAGCTATTTTTGTTGTTATCATTATATTTGTCCAAACACATGTACCTTTATTTGTAAAAATGAACAAGACATTGAAGAAAACAAGGTCTAATAATAATTTTCTCTGTACAGCTGTGCATGTTCCTCTGGTGATTGGTTTATATAATAACTGTACAAGACATCTCTGAAATCCAATACACTGATGTATTTGACATTAACACAAAGCTGTGTTGTGTCCACTCTTGATAAATATACTTTTTTTTTTTAATGTTTTGAAGTTAAAAAAAAAATATGACGGTGATAGTGCGGCTTTAAGGCGTATGAGCATCTGATTTGAGCATCTCACCTTCCTGCCTCCAGTAGTTTTTGATGACATGAAGGTGGGATGGACAACCTGAGGGGAATGTTGAATGTGCCACAGTGTGTACCCTTGGTATGTCTGCGGCCTGATAAGCAGGCTTTGCTTGAGTGGCCGAGTACCCTCGCATTAGACGCATGCTCACACCACGGCTCCTATCTTTATTGGCTTCCTCCTTCCATTCCATCTGGACACATGTTGACTGTGTACCACACACAACATCCAATCTAAGCTCATGCTGACATTGTCCCACATGTTGACACGCATGCACAGGTAGCACTGACACACAACCCAGTCATGGAGATTGGCTGTTATTTACTGATTTGTATCTGTAGTACTGGGTTTATTCCTGTGTGAGAACAAAAAAAAAAAAAAAGTTCCACCTTAGATCACCCACACTAATCAATGTGCGACTGCAGGATCCAAGCTGGGCTGATATTGATTTATTGTAGGGTTTCTCCATTTCGATATCCACCCCCCCTGGTATTTATTTGGTACACGCCAAGTTAAAGTTGATCCATATCTGAGCAGACCACCTACCCTTCTGCTCCTGTGATCTTTGTGTCCTCATTGATCCGTCTCTTCAGTTTGCAAAGAGGAAGGCTGCATAATTGTGCACATCCCTGCTTCGGTGCGCTGATAAAGGGAGCAAAAGGCTAAGGAAGGAGGAGGAAAAGTGTGTTTCCCTCTGAAATGATAAAGCAGACTTTCCGACCTAAAGCTATGATATAGACCTGAATCTGAGAACAATGGACAAACAAGAACATTTGTCTTCACTAGCACTTTCCTCCCTCCTACCCCAAATCCTTTCAAACACTATCTCCACATTTGATATCTCTCTGGACATCTTTTCCTTTTCTCTCCTTAAAGATGGAGCGATATTTGTAGCTGTGGAGGAAACTCGGCCCATCTCACGCAGTCAAAGAAGTAAAGAACGGAAGATAACACAGTTTCGAAGCGTAAAAGACCAGGGTGGTATGAGAGGGGGGGGGATTCACAATATTTAATAAAAAGAGTCAAAGCAAACCGAAGCAGACTGATGCAAAGCACTGTCTGCACTGCAGTAGGTGAGTGAACAGCCCTTTATAGTAAATGGCACAGGGCCAGCATGAAGCTAATGCCTTTAATGCTCAGATATCCCGCTCCTGTCACTGTAAGGAGAGACAGAACATTATACGGTCTCCTCCTCACCTCCTGACAGAGCCATTACTGAGAGGACTCAGGCTGGTTGATAATAGTGACTGAGGACATATTTTTTTGATTTAAAAGCTCTGGTAATGTATTACTGGGTAAATATTCTGACACAGATCAGACTTTTTTGTTGTTAAATGACCTGTAAAGCTCTTGCTCAAATGTGACCCCGTGGAACATTCTGAAAATAATGCAGCATCTACAGTAGAGTGGCTTCAGCTTTAGGCAAAGTAAAGAAAACACCTCCAATAAAACCAGTACAGATTGTAATCGGGGTCATATAACTAGCGAAGGTAATCTGAATATTTCTGAATGACAGTAAAAATATTGGAGTTTGTCACTGAAAATATGAGCTCTTTTTTTTTCTTTTACTCAATTGGGTAAATAGAAAGACATACAATTAGACCAGTAATATGAGTATAAGTACAATAACAGCATAATAGCCTGTAAATAATGTCTCCAAATGTTCTTATTGGTTTAATATGACAAAAATTATATTAAATGTTGCCTATAAATATTGACAACTCCAAATTTTGATCTCTCTTTTGGTGCAAAAAATAAATAAATAATAATAATTCTGAAAATATTTAATTTAACAAAAAAAAAAAGTGAATCACCTGAACAACCCAGAACCTCTAAAGAAAATTAAGCACAATTTTAGCAATATTTTGCCTGTTACTGTAGAGCTAATCTGTAATGCACATGTATAAATGTTGAGGCAGAAGAGAAGAGAACATATGTATTTATTTAGCCTAGAAATCTAGACTGAATCTTAAATATTCTTGCCTAGCTTGTGGTCTAGCATCACACGGTAGGAGTCAATCCTGGCTCCAACACAAAATATGTTGGTCCAATCAGAACGCTCTGTCTGGGTAGTGAGTTGTTGGGGCGGGCTTTGCACAATGACGACAGGGCTGTGTGAGGGCGAGATAGCAGAACAACCATAGAGAGCAACGAAGATGGATGTGGCTAACGAACTGCGCTCATTTGAATGGCTTTTGTCGTGGATTTTGTTAGAGTTCGACTTGGGCTTTTCTTTGAAAGTTGAGCAGAAAGAAGCACTCAAGTCATTGGTTTTAAAGAAGGATGGATTTGCTGGTTAGCTGATCGGCTACGGTAAAAGTCTAACATACCAGCTGGTTCCTCTTATAGCTAAAAGGATGGGGCTAACTGTAAACCCTCTGGTGATCATTGGCACACTGTCGGTTGCTCTGATTGGTCATAGAACTGACCTATTACATGCAGGAACAGTTTGAACGACAACGGATGAATCCCCCCTCTGGCTTCAGCTCTCAGTGGTCCGATTCCGGACTATACAGTTCATGTGTAGTTTGGCCTGTTTGGCTAGCCTTTATCAGTCCCACAAGGGGAAATTCCAGATGAGGGGAAATACTGAAATATCAGTTTTTCAGGTTATTCAAATCTTTTTTTGCAGTAAAACAAAGAGAAACATTTGGACTTGTCATTATTTTTATGTTATGTTATTTTCAGACTGGGGTGAATGGGGCTCCTGAACTAAAATGAGTTTGACATCTTTATCATAAGTCAGCTAGAGAAAGCCTCATCGTTCTCTTCTCTAAAGTGAGCTTTCCAACTACTGTAGTAGTGCATGTTACATTCACCTATCACCACCTGGAACAAGTCATTCATTCATTCATGTGTGAAACATCTGGAGGTGTGGATTGCCAGTTCTTATGGACAACCATTCATTCTCACTTTCCCACCTGCATTTTTGAGTGAGCAGTTTATCATATGAACATGCAGGTCTATGGATTGTGGGAGGAAGCCAGAGTACCCAAAGGGAACCTACACAGATGCAGCAAGAACATGCAAACTCCATATTGAGCGGTTCTTTGTGCAGTGATGGACATCAGCAAAACTCATAAGTGCTGCGTTACATGTCAGATATTAAGTCTATGAATGGGAGTGTAAGAATTTAAGATAGAAGTAGCTTCAATCATGCCCTCCTGCTGTGCCAGCCACATATTATTTAGCAAATTATTAATTAAGGCTAAACTGTGACTGTGTTTTATCACATTTAACACTGCACTGGATCCTGTGATTAAAGAATGTTACAATGTACAATTCATTATCAGCACAGGGGCCAGTGAACACTTAATTAAGTAAGATGAGGTGTGCCATCACTACCTCACAACCACACTAACCACGCTTTCAAGTGCTGTTTAAGAACATCTGCATACTCAAAAGTGGGGTTTAGTTACCGCCTCTGTGTAATGTGGACTAGTTATTGATCACAGTAAATAAAACCATGAATCTCAAGCTGATATTGAAGAAATCTCACAGGGATCTCACGGTGTAGCACCTTCAGCGAGCAAGAAATAACCTTGTGTAGTAAGTAAACAGAGCATTCATTCACCGATTCATTTTCTGAACCACCTAGTCTTCAAAAGGGCTGAATGGTGCCAGAACCTATCACGACTACTGACCAAAAAATTGTTTGTGTCACATCCGAACACAAAACAGATGAATCCAATGGCAAGAATTGATCAGAGGCCTAGACTTTAAGAACAAAAAGATGTTTATTAAACAATAAACACACAATAACGAACTGTTCTTCAGAGTCCAATGGGGGAGAACTGTGTTCGGTGGTCAGGGGCGGTCCGGGGGTTGAAAGCAGGTAGAGTGCAAAACCAAGCTGAGGTACCAGTGGGGATTAGGCAAACTCTTAATTAGAAAAATCAGGCAATTGTCAATATCAGGCAGATCAGACCCGCAAAGGTTACAAAAAAGGGCTAAGCAAGAGGCAGAGTAATCCGGGTAAACCATCCAATGCAGCAAAGACACAAAGGGGGTCAGGCAAGCTCAGGAAATCCAACAGGCGGTCACGAGGAGTTGAAACAAGGCGGGTAAGTCACACAGAAGAGTCGACACGAACTGGCAACGAGGACTGAAAAACACAGAGCTTATATACACAAGGGGGGCGGGCAATTAGACACAAGTGATACACATTACGGCAAAGAAGGTAATCACACAGGAACAGGAAGTAAAGACCCCAGACGTGAAACAGGAGGAAAACTAACAAAATAGAACAGGAAGTGACAAGACATAAGAACACACAAAGTCTGACTACAGATGGTACAGTTTGTTTATTTGTTTCGCTTCGAGCAAAAGGAAAGAACCAAAACACCTCATGAATACAAAGAGCCAATGGCAAAGCAGATACACAAAGCACCTTACAAATCCAAGGAAAAAATAAAAAAATAAAAATTATCAAAGCAAAAAATAACAAACACTTGTCAAGAACATCAGCAATAACAAACCAAATTCAATAAGTATTGCTCGAAAAGGAGTGGGAAGAAGCTTTGAATTCAAAAGACAGTGAGATATATTTAATATATTAGATATTAGATGTATAAAAATCATTGGGAAAGGGACCTGCAACAGGAAATACCAAATGAGATATGATCAGAGGGATGGAAATATCAGAACTGTACAAACTCACTATTATGGAGGGTTTTTTTGTTGGAAATGTCTGGTCCGTTTCTTTATTACACCTTTATTCACATTTTTCTGGAATTCATTTTTCCTGCTGGAGGGAGTACGGTTCACTGGACGCAGATGAAGCACATGCGTTCTGGTCCTGTCCTGGTATTGTTGGCTTTTGGGGAGAGATGAGTGAACTGATGAATTCAGTTTTTGGTGTTCATTTTGATAAGTCCTTGGCTACTTTGTTTTTTAGCATTCCCCTAGAGGAATTATGTAAAAGTGACACATATCTATTTAGAATACTGCTTGATACAGGCAATAAACATGGACTTAACAAGGACCCTCCATCAATCTCCTTGGTGATAAAGATTGTCCATCAGTTCTATTTAATGGAAATGATGACATACAAGCTCTGCCCACAGCAAAAGGGTGCAAAGAACTGGGGAAAAAAAAGACTTTTTCATTGAATCTGGGGACAGTAAACAGTATGCAAATACCTGAATGTACCTGTTATCATTTCTGTTTTTGTTTTCTTCTGTGTCTTGTATTAAAGCAATAAAAATAAAGTTATAAAAAAAAGAGTGGGAAGAAGAAAACTGATTTGATCCCACCCCCTCTCCCATTTATACAACTTAAGACATTAAATCAGCTTCTTTGATGATAGTTACATCTATTGAGTCATACTAATTAAAAAAAAAAACACACGATGAGCAGAGATGTATAGTAACGAAGTAGAACCACTTAAGTATTGTACTTAAGTACTAAAATGCAGTATCTGTACTTTTTTGGAGTGTTATTTTTTCCTCCTACTTCCACTTTTACTGCACTA
>JAQQZY010000003.1:15882111-15899149 GCA_030068375.1 Ostorhinchus rueppellii | reverse complement strand
CACCAAAGGTGGACACACTAAATATGGACATTTATGGGTATTATTTGTCAACAAGGACTATTTTGTTATTCCAATTGATCATTTTCTTAATGAATAAAAATTAAATTGTTAATTGAAACAAGTTTTTGATAAACTATGAAGTTATTTATATTTTCTTGTTTTCATGACAGGCAGTTTAATCAATTTGTTAAGCACTGTAAATAAAGAGTTTACATGATTTGTATATCATAAGTAGCTGGGATAGGCTCCAGCAACCCCTGAGACACAAGAGAGCATGAAGCAGTTGCAAATAATGAATAAATGAAGAGTAGAATAGAATAGAATAGAATAGAATAGAATAGAATAGAATAGAGTCTTTGTCACATGACTTTGACAAAGACAGTGACATGAAATGGGCGCTGCGACAGGCCCTGATAGTCCAAAAAACAGGTGTGAATAACACAAAAACAGACACAGGATGTGCAGGATAATGGCTTTTACCTGTTCATATAAAGTAAGAACCAGCTGGTCTCCTTCCTCTAACCTATCTTTGCTTTCCTCTTCCTCTCTGTGGTGCCTGGATTAATAGCAGTCAGTGAATGCTGCAAGGTTGTGCTGGTCAGTAAACAAGCCAGGAGCCACTCCTGCTGCTGGCTCCAGAGCACTCCATTAGGGAGCCAAGTGCATTCTCTTTTTTTTTTTTTTAACACACTGGATGCACAAATATAATAAAGCTCCATGCAGCAGTTTAGGATGCAGCAGCAGTCTGTGGCGAAATCGAGGAGATTGAAGATGTATGTGTCCAGGTATTGAGACAGACAGAGATCCCTCCTCACCAAATTACCTCCATCCTATACACCCCATGCGGAACACTTTGTCTAAATATATACAGCCATACACACACGCGCCCGTGGGCACGCATACAATACAAACACACACTGACATACACACAAACCATTAAATGTCACATCCTGTAGCAGATTATATCAGTGAGCAATTTTGTGCTCTCTGGCATCATCTGGAAGAACAAACTGGCGGAAAATAAAAGCCATATCGAACGATTTGAGAATGGGGAAATCACTAGGAGAGTCACAAACCTCTGTAATAAGGTTTAGGGAGAGCACAGACTAGAGATAAGTAAGTAAGAACAGACTTGTAATATAACTCCCGGAGAGAATAGTGCTTACTACACAGTTCTGGAGCAGAAATAGTGTGAAAACAAAGAGCAGAGATCATATTAATTCTTTATCCATTAACGCTACATTTCGAAATGTGTCTGCTCAAATTGCATTCCAAGAGTAGCGTTCGTATTGCGCTACCCTGCGTATTGCATTAATTCATGTGTTTATTTTGGTTTGACATTTTCAGGACTAAAAAAAATTGCAACTGAGAAAGAAGTTTCACACCTTCAAGTTTTGCTGGCGTTGTATAGTATTGTAGCTCCAGTGAAGTAGCTGTGTGTAGGGAGTGTATTCTGTCTGAAAAAGTCCAACCTTACCACCTGTTTACATGCTTCACACACCAACAGTCTGCATCTATTAGGAGAGTGTGTCGACGTTATCCACACCCTCGCATCTGCCCCTGCACATGTCACATGCGGAATGGGCTTTACCTGCCTTTGCCTCATCTTTGACATCGCATGTTTTCTTTTTCCTGTTGTCACTATAAATACCATAATAGTATTGGGTACCTGTGATTTCTTCTTCCTCTGTATCTCTGCATGTATTTTATGTAGTGCATGTGGAACTATGCAGCTGAGGTTTGAAGTTTATACATGCACTCAGAACTTTTTCATTTTAATACATATTGTTACTTCAGTTCGTACCTCTGTTTGATATTTAACAGGGTTGGGGAAAAAAATCAATTTGATCGATTTTGGTTCAATTTTATGAAAATTTTGTGTTATCAAGTAATGGTGGATGAGATCAATTTTTCAGAGCGGAACCGCGAGTGCCTGACCTGGGAACCACCGACGCCAAGGTGTGGCTCTGTCCGGTGGGCCCCTGGAGGAGACAGGGCATGTCAATCTTGTTCATGATGGCTCTGGCATGGGAGGAGCGTGTAGGAGGGGCAGGGAAAATACCCCTGTGGGAGGTGAACCCGACTTCAAACTGGAACCAACGGTGCAGAGGAACTGGACACACGGACCATCTGGTCAGCTGAGACTCTCCGAGATGGGTCGCAGAAGCTGCTTGTTCTAGGAATATTAACTTGGATCCACAGTCAGTCATAGGTGGGACGCTGTTGGGGGGGGGGGGGGGTTAAACAGGACAGAGTCATGGGGCCCAGCATTCCCGGGGGGCCCATTCAACAGTGGAGTGGGCTTGGAGAGTTAGAAATGAATTTCCTTTGTCGGATGACCGGGCTCAACCTTAGAGGTAGGGTGAGGACCTCGGACATCTGGGAGGGATTTGGAGTAGAGCCGCTGCTCCTCCATGTTGAGTCAGCTGAGGGGGTTCCAGCATATTGTGAAGATGCCTTCTGGACACCTCCTGTTTCGAGCATGTCCCTCTGGAAGACCTTGGGGCTGACCCAGGACACACTGGAGGGATTATATCTCTGGGCGGGGGAAGGCAGTTGGGATTCCCCCGAAGAGCTGGTGGAAGAGGGTGGGGAGTGGGATTCTTTGTTGAGGCTGCGGCCCCCACGACCCGGATAAGCGGATGAAGATGGTACAATGAGTCTGAAGAGGGTCCCTAAAACAATGACGGTTATCTGATCCCCAAGTCTTTGAAGACATGGGGAATTTTTCCATGTAAACTATTGGCCGTCTGAGAATGTAATAAAATAAACTGACATAAAATTAAAAAAAAAAAAATCCATCTACTACAAATTACACAATAAAATAAATTATTATCATTATTATTATTAGTAGTAGTAGTATTAATGCTATGACTCCTACTGCTGCTACTACTATTACTACTACCACTCCTAATAATACATTTGAATGAATTGTACCATGATGTTTTGGGCATTAACTGCATGAGCTTCTGTTCTTCTCTGAACCATAATCAGAACTGGGACTTGAACTGCCTAGAGAGACGAGATAAAATAATACCATAATGAGCAGGGTGACAGCAATGACAAACTAACTCGTGCCTGTTTTCAACTGTTGGGAGAAAGAAAAAAGTCAGATGACGTTCCCCAGAGCCACCGAGTGAAATCATTGAGTGAATTTATTCCCCCATGAGGGAAAACAGCTTCAAGCTGCGAATAACATGGCAACAGTCTCACAGAATCCCAGCGTTAATCCACTAACACATTTGACATACTGTTTGTCTCAGTGCCTCTTTGATCCGGCATCACAGAGTAGAAGGTGATAGATATCCCATGCATGAGTAAACACTGCACCATCACTCTATTGGGCATTCAGCTCAGCGCCACAAAGGGGTTCCAGTCACGCGTGGAGTGCAAGACAAACGACATCACAGAGACGTGTTTGTGGTTGTTGGTTAGCGTAGAAAAAAAAAAAAACAACCCAATGGAATCCCCTGCTCAGAGACACAGACTCTGGTGCTTCACATGCTCTCATTTGTGTCACAACGCTGCGACATATTTTCAATAACACCTGCGGTTACCTGCGCTCGTAGTCCTCATTAGTCTATCTACAGCTGTGGCTTCGTCCTAAACTTCCTGATTTGTGACTTGATGGAGAGCATGAGTATAATGAAAACCAGGCATGCATACACACATACATGCCTCTCATATACTTACACACACGTCCACAGAGGGGCCTCAATACTAAAATTGATTTGACAAGGTGTAGCTTTGGAGCAGATGAAGATGACGGTGTTTGAGCACAGCAGGCGTGAAGCACCGAGCAAGGACAAGCGTAAATCAATGGCAGTGAGCTGCACGGCATTATCAAATCCTACTCTACAAGAAGCCTTCGGAGCACAGCAGTCTAGTAGTGGACACACACACACACACACACACACACACACACACACACATAAGTGCACAAACACGTTGTGTTTCCATATGTTTAGGGGGCACTTATATTGACTTGCTTTTATTTCTGGAAGACTTATGGCATGTCAGAGTAAAATGGAAGTAAATAAAAACAAAGTCATTGCAAAGGTGTTGTAAATTTGCATTGTGCTAAAACATTTACATGGTGGTGTGATGGAAGAGCCTGTGAGTGTTGAGATACGCAGACATTGTATAGAAATGGACAAAGTAGTGGCAAAGAGTGGTGTTTGACTAATAATAATATAAATATAAATAATAAAAAATATATGTATAATATATATACGTATATTATGCAAAACTGCAATGGAAAGACAGACGTTACAAGTGAAGAAGAAGAGTTTTTTTAAAGAAACCTGGTGCGGTATGTGAGGACACACCAGGAAACCGATTTTTTTGTCTTTTAATTTAGTAAGGAATAGAGGGGTAATATATAGTAATAATAAATATGTCTGTAAATCAACACGATATTTACATTTGTCTCCATGTTTATGGAATGACTTCTCGTGTCGTCTCGTGATAATAAATAAACAAATTGTAATTGCATTTGTAATTTATTGGCAAAAAACCCCTGATATTTTGCACTTCTGTTTTTTTGACACTTAGTAAATATCGGTAAAATTTTGCGCATAACCCTAATGGAAAAGCCACTGAGGACATGTTTGTATAAATACAGGGAGCCCACCGCCATCCGTCGTAGTTTCCCTTTTTTGCTGGTATGTTTTCGTCACTAGATCCTTTTTTTGTCACCAGTTGGTCGCCCTTCCGTCTGTCCGCCTGTCCATAAACATCGCTATACACTGATAAGTCAGGCCACTGGGGGCAGTGGTGCACCTGATAAGTTGGGCAGAACACATTATGTTTCCTTTTTGTAGTCGGTTGTATTCAGTTCTAGAAGAAACATCGAGTCTTAACGAGATCCTACGGTTTCCTTTTTGTAGTGACGGTGGGTACTGGGTTGGTTGCAGTCTGTAATCAGTAATTATCACACACAGATGCCTTATCAGAAAAATTATCTAGTTTAGGAAATTGTCCAAAAACATTTCAGTGCATGTGACCAACAACAAGCGAAAATTGCTTTCACAGAAGGATTGTGGGACAAAATCATTCAAAAATACTACGTCTATAATTCACAAAGCACCTGCAAAAGCTGGAATTCACCTCAAACTACTGAGCAGATGACGCCAATGCTGCGTCTGTGACACTGGCATGGATTCGAATCAGGGAATGTGTCATTTGTTTTCACACATTTAGAAGAGACCAACACAAATTGCTGTACAGATTTCGGCTGGTGCAATTACCGTCTGCTGAAAGCTGGTGTTAACTCTGTGCAAACTCACCTCTGACTCACTATCTGCTTTGTATATCTCTGTATCTCCAGTTCCTTTAGTGTGTGTGAGGCTGTTTTAATAATTTTAGGAGAGATCAGGTTGTTTTGTTTTTTTTATGTCCAAGCCTCAGAATGAGAACTTTTCTATTAATATCTTACCCATCAAACACATAAAGATAGTTTATAGATCAGTTCACATTATTGTTTTGTATAGAAGATATCGCTTTCATCCACAGCGAGTTTCAAGATTTACAGAGCCTTTGTTCAGTCCCTGAAGGCAGCATGAGACTTCCCCACTGGTGGATTCATCAGATAGTAATTTATTTTTTCATACCAGTTCACAATGTTCAGTCAATGAATGCTAAGTTTAGAGAAAACATTTAGAGGCTTTATTCAGACTTCAGGCGAATGTGCCCCAAATCTGATTTTTTTCTTTTTTTGCCCATATGTGACCTTTATCCCATCTGTTAAAGATAGTCTGTACAGCACAAATCGGATTTTTTTTTTTTTTTTTTTAAATAAGGCGTAGGCCACTTTCATATGTGGTCCTAAATCCGATAGATTTTGCGATGTGACTTCAGTTGGAATGGCTCGGTCACATTTATCCGACCTTTATGTCATTGAAATGCAACAAATGTCACAGTTCTGCATCCCAGGAGGGTTACGTCTGGTAACACAGTGTATGCCTGTGTGGTCACGTGTTACGTTCACTTCAGGGTCACATTCAGTTCAGACTCAAAACTCATAAAAGTCACTTTTAATGTATAACATGAATGAGCACAAAAATAAATTGGATTTCATGAAAAAAAACCCAAACAAACAGAATTGTGCATTAAGACCTGCTGTCTGAGTGGAGCCAAAGACAACAATTTCCGTGCAGTTTTTTTTTACTTGAAAAACTGATTTCTGATTGTATGTTAGTTAATTCATTGTCATTTCAGTCTTACATTTCTTGAAAGTGAAGCAAAAACAATAATTTTATTGTTTTTTTTTCCATTGTTTATTTTATTTGGCTATTTTTCATATTATTGGGTTTTTTCCATTGCTTATTTATTTTATTTGGATATTTTTCATATTTTTGTTTTTTTTTTCCATTGCTTATCTATTTCATTTGGCTATATTTCATATTATTGGGTTTTTTCTCATTGTTTATCTTATTTTATTTGGCTATTTTTCATATTTTTGTTTTTTTTCCCCCATTGCTTATTTATTTCATTTGGCTATATTTCATATTATTGTTTTTTTTCATTGTTTATCTTATTTTATTTGGCTATATTTCATATTATTGTTTTTTTTTCATTGTTTATCTATTTTATTTGGCTATTTTTCATATTGCACTCCTTTTGAGAACAAAACACATTGTTAAATCGATCTGTAATTTCCAAAATTCCATTTACACACAGTACAAGTGTGTTTTCATAAGTTACTTCCCTTTTTTTTTTTTCTTCTGTTTTTTTTCTTCCAAAATCAGAACTCATCATCAGTGTTCTACTACCAGTGAGTCTTTATTCTACTGATAGCTGTGCATGTTCTGCATATTTTTATATGCAACACATTGGGTATCAGGTCATAAGACGTGCATAAAAAGGTGATTATAAGCAGGTATGGCAAAATCAGACCTTTACATTACAGACTCCTGAGGCTTAAATATAAAACGCACTTCTTATAAGACCACTTCAGTATGTATTCATTTGTCCTCATTATCCCACAGTCGTGGAGTGTGACAGCTGCAGAACACACAACTTTAATGACCGTCAAAACCTCAATGATCTGCTGTTAATCAAGTTACAGCTGCTGAAGTGTGAACAAATGCACTGAAACTCTTCTTTGTGTAGTGCGTCTGAATCACATTAACATCTGGAGCCTTTTTTGATGGACATTTCAGTCGGTGGTCTTATACGTGTGAAACACTATAGAAGCGTTAACATCGGTTTGATTGTGGAGAGCTTTGTGTGTATATCTGGTCCGTAAAGACTCATTTAAGGGTTTTTGCTGTTTGCATTATTTATAGATCAATCTGTGGCTAAAAACACCTGAAATACTGTGAAATGCTAAACAACTCAGGTCCTGCTAGCATGTCATTCATTCGTTAGCGCAAAAAATCTTTGTGAATCGGTGCAAAAACAGATCAGATTGCACACACAAACACTGTAAAATTCCCTATGCGATTAGCAGCCACAGTCTATTATCAATCCAGCCTTTGGTGTTAACACTTCACAACACACTTACAACCACTCGTAAAGCATCTCTTAACCCTCACACTAGATGATTTAAGTTACGGAGACCTGTCCCCACCGGTGACTTTGAGAACAGATTTATGTCCTCGTATTACACAGCCACACACAAAAACAAGTGCGCCTTTTATTTTCCTGTGTTTATTTATCTATCGGTTTCTATAAAGGTCTTACATGAGACTTTTTATAACCCAGGGGCACCAACAAAAGATCAGAGACACAAACACTGTTGATATGACGTGATCTCTTCTTTTGGTATTTTGTGACAGCAGTGCGACATGTTTTCTGTGCGTTTGTGTGTCTGTGTTCAGTTGATGGGACTGGATTGGTCCCACGGTGATACATCAGGGGTCACCAACCCTGGTCCTCGAGGGGCCACTATCCTGCATGTTTTAGATGTTTCCCTCTTTCAGCACACCTGACAGTAGTTATCAGGTTTCTGCAGAGCTTGATGATAGGCTCGTCATTTGAATCAGGTGTGTTGGAAGAGGGACACATCTAAAACATGCAGGATAGTAGCTCTTGAGGACCAGGATTGGGCACCCCAGTGATACATGAACCTGAGCAGCACACACATCCGAGGAGTTTGTTTCTAGTCAAATACTGTTCAGTGATGGGAGTAACACATTAAAAGTTAAGTCATTAAGTCATTCGTGACAATAACTGATTACTTTTTGCTTTAACGCTGTAGTGTAAGGCATTACTAATCAGTTTTCAGTAGTATTTTACTTGGTACATTTTCAATGATGCTTGCATTACAGCACACTTTTTGCTCATAATTTACTTGCTCAATTCTAAAAACAAAACAAAACAGCAAGACTTTCAGACCTTAAGTAATCAAATATTCGACAGTAAAGTTCTATTTCCTGTTGGTTTTCAGCCAATGGGTGAAGACGGCAGAAGACGGTCCATTGTCCACATGGACGTATGCTCATACTAACCCTAACCCTGCTTTAAGAAGCTAGTTAGCATTAGCATGATCCCTGTGATCAGCAATGACAAGGTAAGCTAACGGTTCTGCGACTAGTTCAGAGTTCTTTAGTGATTACAGTGTCATTTCCTGGTGTCCTCTGAGCCTGCTTGAACATGTAAAACGTTGAAAATAATGCAAGTGTTCCTGCTGGGATTTGAACATCGTAGATGGCCTTTTTCATTTCCATTGTGAAAAAGGACCTGGAATCTGGTGCTGGTTTTTTGGTATAACCTCCACAGAGGTTCCAAAATTGGGGAACCGACACCAAAACATGACATGAAAACACTGCAGACCACTGATTGGTTGAGTTGTCACTGCGTTATTGTGTTATCAATGTGTGACCTGCCTTTTTTTTTTTTTTAAATAGATTCGTGGGGTTACAGTAAATCTACTGGTAGATTAATCAGTCCACAAAACTACACCGTGGTCAGTCAAGGAAGTTCAGACATTTCTGTCCTTTCTAGTCGATGAAAAAAATTCTTGTCCTCTTTCCTTTTTGTTTTTACCGCCAGCTGTGTCGCATTATAGATGACGTCACGGAAGCTAGAGTACCTGTAGAGTACCTGGTCACTATGACGACCAGGTACTCTACGTTGGTAGTATCCTGTAATGCAAACAGTCTCCAGGAATAGTACCTGGTACCCAAGTCTATTCGAGCCGGTTCCATGTAGTGGAAATGTGGAATTAGTCAGATATCTGTTCACATGTACTGTGGGTACAAATGCATGCGTGCTAAGGCTCTCTGATCTCTTGTCCTGGGGGCCATTTATGACGAGAGTCTGTATCTAAGACAAAAGTAATACAGGAGTCATGTAACACCTTACAATTCTGAGAAAGTAATATTATAGGGTAAGGAATTACTTTTAAATAAAAGTAACAAGTAATCTGTAATGGATTACAGTTTGGAATTAACACATCACTGGGCAGTGCATTCAGAAAATAACACACTCCTATCAGCCAATTACTGGTCTTTGTAAGTCTGTTGTTTGTGGAGCATGAGACTACTATTTGACTGTTTGTGCACATGCTCAGTTGAGATTACACCCTCACATTCTCTTTACACCTGTTTTAAGCCGTCCTCGCTGCAGCACAGTGCCTCTATCATCACCATGTCATACGTGTTGCTTTTCCTCGTATATGGATTACCATATTTGCAAGTACATGGTTACTATTTGTGCTCCCAAGCGCTGCATTTTCTCACTTTTAACTCCAAAATAACTGAGCTAGAGGGTATGAGAAATTTGGAAGAAATTAATTTGGCTGTGTCTTCACAATAAACAAGCTGTTAATGTATAATTTTATCACTGCCGCTTAAAGAGCACATTGTTCGAACTTCACACCTGCACATTTTTGCCACAGAGTGTTACTGCAAAAACCTTTAGGAGTGTAAATTAAAACAACTCTCCTCTCCTACAAATAAATGGCTATAAGTGTTTCTTAAACACAGTTACATACACCCACATACTCTGACTGTGGCGCTCCTTACATCTTAATGTTCGCCTGTCTCTTTTCTCTCTGTGCAGGATTTAGAAAAGCTAAACAAATTTAAAGCCGTGCAGCTGTGATATTTAAGAGTTTATATTCATTCAGTACCTCGTGAACTCTCTACATAATGTGGCAGGAATCTACTTTGTCTTCCTCTGGAATGAAAGTGTGTTTATTCTGTCTACATAAACCATAATTTCATGCTTGCGCCTGAAAAAGCACAGCTACATATTTTAAGGAGGCAACATATACATTCTGTAACGCTGCATACAGGAGTAAACAGGTTTACATACTCCTATCATAAAATGTATATGAATATCATACAAGTGAAAAAAGTGAACCAATTACCTTCTTTAACAACTTCATTAACCCATAAAGACCCGGTGCTACTTTTATGATTGTTCCCAAATGAATTTGTCTGTACATTCAACCTTTAAATTATTTATCTCCAGTTATTATAGTATCATCCTCTGTATTTTGCTTTTTTGTGTGTGAAAATCACGCAAAAGTTTCCCATATTTAATTTTCTGATCATGTAGATGTTAAAATTATTTTGATTAAAGTTGAGGTTTAAAGTTAGGGATGCAACCATACCACTTTATTCCAGACCAAGTACAAGTACTTAAATTTGAGTACTTGCTGATACCGAGTGCCGATATGAGTACTTAATAATCCCGTTACAGTTCTTTGTTCCTTCTGAAAATGTGCTTTATTGTCATTGTCATTAGTCGTGTTTATATGTTCCTCTTGGTTGGTTGTAATCTGGGAAGCAAATTCCTTGTAATGTAAAAATTACTTGGCAATAAATCTGATTCTGATTCTGATTCTGATTCTGACTGGAACAAAGTGCTGCTACTGAATGTTAATGTGTTGGAATGAGCGTTTATCAGTCAATCCACCAGAGGGCGCCGCTCTGAATTCACTATATTTGCCAAATACCACAAAGAAAAGTAAAGGTTTGGTTTTTTTTAAAAGAAGAAAGTCAGTAATAACAAACATGGAGATGACAGAGGAGGTAATACTAATGTGGATACCACTGTTTATATTGATGAGGGTAGTTGTCATAAATATGTCAGTATTTTATTATTTTTTTAACCCTAACTCACACAGTCGCTCTTTGAATAGGCCCGCTACCTTCACAGTTCCTCGTGGTATTGCTCCAAATTCTCCGTCTGAGTACACATCTACAAGGACCCAGAAAACAGAGAATTATGTACAGAATGTACGCAAAACGCATACAGAATGCTCCATCCATATCCGTGTCTTTAACGTAACTTTCACCGTTACTTTTGTCACAATAGTTTATTTTGACAAATCTCCACACTGCTGACAATTACTCCTCTGCCACATACCTGCTGCGCTTAACTGTGAACGTCACACTGCTGTAAAATGGTATAGATGTACTTTTACAAGTATGTGTTGTAGCACACACATTCAGTATTGGACCGATACCTGATACTGGTATTGGCATCAGTGCATCCCTATTTAAAATAACGAGAAACAGAGGAAACTGAAGAAAAAGTGACTTTTCCTCTCAAGTCTATTATTAACTGAACATAAACCAAGAATCAATGTTGTAGAACAGTGATTCTCAGCTGGTGAGTCGTGAGCCTTTGTCTGGGCAAAAAATTATATTAAGAAACACTAGTTGTACCTTATTAATTGAATTCATTTTGCATGAAAATACCAAGTGTATTAAAAATGGTTGTCACAGAAATGTTCTGATTGTTGTCAGCTTTATGATTAATGCTTGAATACATGACTGAATACAATTAAATTTTTTTTTTTTTTTTTTACACTTGTTTTGGTTAAAATGTACATAATTTAGAATTAAAGGGAATATTTCCATATTCAGCATCAGCACCTGCTGGTCATTTTGGTTTATCATTAATACTTTTCTACTACATTGGCATACTTTGATATTCTGTAATATCTCAGGTTCAAAATGCACCATCTTTTTCCTGAATAAATTTGAGAAATTCATCTTGTATTTTATTATTTTGGGTTGTGGCTTGACAGTGAGGGGTGATACTGGGTCAGACCAAGTGAGAACTACTGTTGAGGAAGAGGACAGTGTTTCCACATTCACTACGCAGACTCTGAACATCCCAGAAAGACACATGATGCTGAAAAACCACATTTGAAATTAATGTAGTGACAAGGTTCGAAGACCAAAAGACAAACATTTGAGGTCAGTCGATCCTTTAGGTCACCAGTTGCCGTTTGGGTCTTTATGGGTTAAATCTGACGTAGAAATCGAACACATACTCCAAAATGAATACCGATACATCAAAGAGGTGTTTGTTTCACACAGTCAGAGTGTTGTATTTGTGGGTTTGTAATGTGTGAAGTGCATGACCTTGTCAAGAGGGGCTGGAGCACCCGAGGTCCTGAGCAATCTCATTAAGGCTTAGCCCTGGCCCCGTTCTAATGGACAATCAGCACTCTATATCTGGTTGACATTTTCCTCCAGCTGATCAGCTGCTTCGTCTATGCGCTGGAGTGATGTTTAGGCCTGTGATTACGGCCTGACCTTTAACTCAACACAGAGATAAACAACACAAAAAGCTGCTAAATAAAAGCCCATGCACACACTCAATCGTCTTTGTCACATTTGAGATAAAAAAATAAATAAAAATAAGTGAAGCTGTGTATTATGCAGTAGTTTCACTGGACAACACGATCATATGTGGTAAAAGATGTATTTAGATGCTTCTTCTGTCTTCACTAGTGTTTGACAACTAGCTGTACACATAACAAACAGTGCTCCAATGAACACCCAGGAAGCCTCTTGGTTGATTTACTGTGTTGACTATAAAACTGTGTGTATAAATCATGCATCATTATAAAAAATGTGTAGAGCTATGAAATACAATATACCGTTGCTTTGTATCGTCAAATATACACAACCTTAACAGTTAGCTAGAGTTCCAAAAACAAAAATAAAGTCTGTTAATGATAGTGATTAGCACAATGCTACAATAGATTGAAACTCCCATATATATGCTAATGCTATTAGCGTCTTCTGTTTTTACACAGAAATAAAGTATGAAACAACACAAAGTGCCCCAGCTGAGTATGTAAGGTGAATAACATCTTATAACACCCCAATAGTTACAGACAGATATCTGTTTAGAGCCAAACAACAAGCAATGGTAAATGAACTGATTACATGTCTCCAGCGAAATGAAAACTACAGTTGCCCTGTGTAGACAAAACCCATAAACTCAAGCTGAAACTTGAACTTCCTGTACTCAATCATTTATTAGATGTGTTCAGGAGACGGTACCAGTATTGTTACCACAGCTAATCCGTTAGCTAACAGTTGGTGCTACTGTTACAACTGACAAAAGCTACATTAGCATTCCGTTGTGTTGTGTGTGTTTGCACTTAGCTTTAGCTCAGTTCACATTCTGTTACTATGTGGAGGTGGGAAAAAAAGGTGAATACAGATATTTTCATATAGACCGTACACATGTAAATAGATAATGGTGTTATTAGGTGGTAAAAGCAGTGCAAAAACTCAAACTAACCCTGCCAGAGCCTCATTATGGTGCTATGTAAGTGTCTTCAGAGTTTCTGTTATACGGATGTCCCTGAACTACTCATGTCTCACAAGCCCATCTCAGCGTTCACACGCTGATCAGAACCATCTCAGCCTGTTTTTGACTTTGTAGACGTCTTCAAAGCCATGGAGTCAGTTGAGTTAAAATGAGAGCAGTTAAAAGTATGCTTTAATTATGATAAACTTTCATGAGGCTGCATCAGTCGGCCACTTCCAGGTCATGTCCATGTTGAAATATGATACTTTTAACCCTGTAGGCCCCGGTACTTTTTTTTTTTTTGAAAAACGTATTCAATTTTGGTAACATTTCAAAAAGCTGTATCTTGAAGTGGTTAGAGATAAAGGCATTCTGTAAATGATGAAAAAAAAATTGGGTATGAGTTTATGATGGGAGTAAATGATCTGATTTGCATATTGTGATGTCACAGGGTGGCAGCCATATTGAATAGACCCTTTTCACAATGACCTCAGACAACTTACGTTTTGAAGCAGGCTATCGCTACATCCGGTTTGAGCCTTCTCAACTAAAGATGCCGGGAACCTAAGATAGCACTCAACAAAACTCAGCATATTTTCTAATGTTAAGATTGAGACTAATATTTTACCTGTCGTAGTATTTATCACCTTCTTTTTCCTTGGTATTGTTAGCAATCATTACAGTTATGTAGCCGATCAAATCATTTGTACATCAAGTTGTCATCCTAGCATCTCGGCTAACGTGAGGAAGGAAGACAAAACACTTGTCTTCATAAAGAACTTGTAACCGTTCAAGTTTGGAGGCTGGAATGGTGGATAGTTTTTGTGAAACTTGGGTAGCAGGAGGAAGGTAAGCTAAGATAGCGGAAGTCAGGATATCCTGCTTGGTGCCAAATTAGAAGTTGTCTGACATGTGAAAATGGTTTATTGTGGATGTAATGGTACAAGAACAAACCCAAGAGCGAGACCAGAGACAGGAATATAGTTTAAAGAGTTTTACTGATAGTCGAGTGTTCAGTACACAAAATAGATAATCAAAGTCACAGAATACAGATCTCTTCGTCATCCAGTGGTGCGCACTGTTCCAGGTGTCCACGTCCCGTGGATCAGGGAATGTTCCCCGAAGGAAGGGGGGGCACGCTGAGCCGTTGGTCCAATCCGGTCCGAGGTCCAATACTCTGGGAGACGAAGGGGAGCAGGCAGGGGACATAATCCAGGGGCTGAAGGCAGGTCGGGTTCCAGGGCTTCAGTAGGCTGAAGGCTTGGTCCAGGTGTCGAAAACAGGTCGGATCCGAGGCAAACAGGAGTATCAGGGAGCAGACGGGATTCTTGGTCCAACAGAACTGGGTCAGGAGTAGGAGCAGGAGCAGGAGACAGATACTGAAGTCTGAAACAGGTCATACACAGAAAAGCCGAACCAGAAACCGTGCTGGAATGTTGAGCTGTGCATCGAACAAACTGACACCAGGTCAGAGTTTGAGAGAAGAATATATAGGGAGAGGTGATGAGCAGCAGCTGGGCACCCAGGTGAACAGAGTTAAGTAATTAGGTGAAAGTTCAGAGATAGGTCAAAGCAGAGGAAAGGACAGAAACAGTTTAGAGCACACCAACCCTTAACCAGAGGACAGAATCCCACCACCAAGAAGTGGAGACATGACAGTGTAACTATTTTTGTTTTGTTTTTTGGTAGAATATTTTTATTGATGTTTACACTTATGAAAGCACAAAATTCACTTCAATCACAATTTACCTTCCTTTACAGGTTTGTACCATTTAATGCAAAACAAAAATAAAACTAGAGAAACAAAGGCATACAAAACATCAAACAGAGCTCCTTCCAGTTTTTTTTTGTTTTTTTTTTTTTAACAAATTGTATAACTTTTATTAAAATGTAACTTTGAACATATTTGCATAGTTTTCTTTGTGTTTTTTTGCTGTTGTCATTTTTATCCTTAAAATAAATGGATGTAAACATGAGAACAAAGTCAAATTCAGTACATTTTAGTAGCTTTTTAGCCTAAAAGCAAAGTAGCTAATTCTGTCCTTACTGAAACTAAATAAACTTTACTGATTTCCTTATGAAACCAGCTCGACTCCTTGCCTTTCACTCTGTATTTTCCTCTACACTTTGAATAGAAACATGTCCTGAAATGTTAGGATTGAAGGGCTACATATCTGCCATTTTTTGGTGGGACTCTATGTGGACCTATGGTCTGTTTCATGCAGTTATGTTGCTTTTCACAATATTGCTACTTTGGTGCTTAAAGGGTTAATACAGTGTTTCCCAACCTTTTGTGAGCCATGGCACATATTTTACATTCAAAAAATCACAAGGCACACCACCAAACAAATGTCTTTTTTTGGGGGGGGGCAAGAAACCTGACAGGAGTGTGTCAGTGACCTCTCTGACAGACCCCCCAAATTGAGGGCTGTTGTATAATAGTATGGGAGGCATATCTTCCCCGCCCCAACCTGACACATGTGGTTTGTGGGTAACTTGTAAATCCACACAACACTAGTGAGGGGAACTTCATCAACAGAACACACCACATCAGGGCCGGTTCACTTCTACTGTTTTTTGGGGGTTTTTTGGTAAATGTTAACAGCAGACTGTTGACTGGATCATCAGTGTGTGCAGTGGTATATATCTATGTCACACTGCTCGCTTACACTACTAATGAGGTGAAATTGGATCCTTTTCCACGGCACACCTGATGACTTCTCACGGCACACGAATATGCCCCGGCACGCAGGTTGGGAAACACTGTAATTTAATGTAATATAACCGGCATATGATGATCATACAGTTATACAGATGGGAAGTGAAACAGTCTTCATCAGCTGATCATGTTGAATATACAATTTATTTAAAAATGTATTAGAAGAAAAATGGTTTTTACTAAAACTGCAGAATACGCTGGAAAAAATGAACAGAATGACTCTCTCAAAAGAAATCTGGTACGAACCATTTAAAGTACTGAAAATTAGTGCTGTATCCTGAGTTGGAAAGAAACTTTTAACCCATAAAGACCCAAACATCCACCGGTGACCAAAACCATCTGCTGATGTGAACTGTTAAATACCTGTTGATCCATTAATCCTATCAATCCTTGTAAATAATTTCATGTAAAATACAGCTTGTCGTCTTTTCATGGTTATCAGATATGACCCATTTGGACGTTCAGAGGCTCTGTAGTTACCATGGAAACATTGTAATCTTCTACAACATTGACTCACCTGTAAAACCCATGGACTTGGATCAGTGACTGTGGATGGAGACACTTTGTTTATGTTCTTTTAAGATAGATTTGACTAAACAAGTTGTTTTTTCTTTAGTTTCTTTTCAACTTTAATCTGAGTGTCTGTGAACATCTGCAGGATCAGTGAATTCAACATAGGAAAAGGCCTGATTTTCACTGAAAAAAAGCAAAATATGGAGGATAACATAATAACCTAGAGAAGCACTCGGAGAGCGCAGACCTCCGCCAAGGCAGTGTTTGTACTTTCATCCACTAGATGGCGCTGAA
>JAQQZY010000003.1:15841317-15852826 GCA_030068375.1 Ostorhinchus rueppellii | reverse complement strand
ACTCTCACATTCACACCTATGGGCAATTTAGATTAGCCCATTAACCTATCAGCGCATGAACAAAACAACATACAGTAAATAACAACTGCACAAATAATCCCAGTACCAAATCCACACAACAGCAGCTGTTCAATAAGGAATTACTTTTAAATAACAGTAACATGTCATCTGTTACACAACAGAAATATGCAAGAACGACTGAGTACCTGACCGTCAGACGTAGACAGACAGGTCGGTGTTTTGCATGGGCCTCCGCCTGCACTTTCTTTGCCATCCTCTGCTCTGTCTGGGAGAGTCTCCAGGGACCCCTGACCAGATTGTGTCCCTTGTTAAGAGTCTGTTGTTTGTGTAAATCTCCCTGCAGGTGTGTGTGTGTTGTTTATGCTGGTGTCTATTTGTGTCTGTGCGTGTGTGTGTTGTTACCTAAGCCGGCTGCCCGAGGCATATGTGGACCCCTATTACCCTCTGCACACAGAGATCGGTGGGGTCTTACCTTTTAATAGATAGGTGGGGTGGGAGGTGCAGACTTCTCTGACTCCCCTTGTTCCCTCTTTTTGACTGTTATTCCCTCACCTGGGAATCTACTTGGCAGCCCAGAATATCCACAACAGACGGCAGCTGGAGAACCGGCATCGCACACAGGCACAAACACACAGAGGCGCACGGGCTCTTAGGCTTTGTCGTACTCGGAGAACAAAACACACACACACGTACTTTGATTATGTTAAGTGTGTGAACGTAGATCCACAGGGAACATCAGTCCCAGTTTTAGGTGAGTCACACCGCATGTAGGTTTTGTGCTATATAACGTGTGTGTGTGTGTGTGTGTGTGTGTGTGTGTGTGGGCGTAGGGGAATTGCATGCACCACTATATTGCACATCTAATGAACATTATTGTTCCTTGTTGACATATGTTGACTCAGAGGTACCAGATTTGTTTTGTTTGTTGTCAAAAGATGAATTCTCACCACATTTATTTGCACAATACATCCCAGTTTTTACCATTACTCACACAAAGACACTCGTATTCCTACTAAGCTGTTTACATGGCTAATGGAAATGAATATTCCACTAATATTCCTGCTTACATGCAGCCATGGATAATCCCGTTTACATAAAGTTACTGGAGCAGCTTGTGTGATTTTGCTTCTTTACATCAAAATTAGATGTTTTTTTTTTCTCCATTCTTTTCCACTGGTGCCAGCCTCCCTCTTTAGCCTCCTTTCAATTCTTTATTTTCCGCCTCCTTGGATCTTTGATGCTCGATTTGTGACCCGGACATCGATCTTAGCGCACTATCTTTAAGGACGTCTCACTTCTCTTAAATGACCGAGGAAGGAGGATCTGAGGATGGTGGGTGGAAGAACAATGACAGAGGATGCACAAGGGTAGTTTTGAGGAAGTCTGACCCACGTCACGTAAAAGAGGCGTGACGCACATCGGTATTATACGAAGCACAGCAGGAGCAGGGCTTCAGGCTTCAGACAACTTTATTTATCCTCGAGGGGTGATTCAGTTTCCAGTTACAACTGAGCAGATACAGTTGTACTGGTGGATCGTAGTTTAATGCGCTCCGTGAAGGGCTTCAGAAATAAACTATGGAATTATGTTAGTCAAACAGGGTGCTTTTGCAGGTCTTTAAAGTCTTGAAAAGTCTGGAATTTTGTGTGAAAGTCTTAAAGGTCCCATATTAGGCAAATCTCACTTTGTGAAAGTTTTCTTACAGTAGTGTGTGTTGCTGTAGCCTCATTATGAGATTCAGATTTGAAAACTGTCTGTTTCCTCCCTGCCTTGCTACACCACATTTTGTGAAAAGGCCTGCTCAAACGGCCGAGTTTGAGTTGGGTCCACTTATGATGTAATAAGTGGATTTAACTCCTCCCACTGACTGTGCCCCCACCCTGGCAAAGTACCTCTGATATGATGGTAAGTAAAACAGTAAGTTACCGTTAGCGTCAAGCTAGCGTTAGCAACAACGTAGTAGCTGTAACAATAACACACAGGAACAAACTACAAATACATTTAAAACACAGGATATTGTTGACTAACCATTCCGAAACATCCTGCTGCAGCTGCAGAGTCTGGACTTCATCAGGAGCCTCTCCTTCTGGGTCAGACTCTGGGTCAAACTGGTATGGCTGAACTACTGCGTCCCAACGAGCCATGGCTTCACAGTCAACATTAGTACCGTAGTACCGCTAACATAAGCCTTGTCCTCTCCCAGGGAGGGGAGGGGGAAGGGGCGTGGACAGATGTGTTCATTTGCATACCCGGAAGCAGGCCCAGAAACAGCCTGTTCTGAGGAGGGCTGGTGAGAGTGACTTTTTTGACCGCTGAAACTCCGAACAAAGGATGATTTTGGGGCGAATAAACTTAAATACTATGTTTTTGAGCTTCTGAGACCTATATGATGTGACTGAAAAATAGCAGAATATGGAACTTTTAATAAAGTACGGGAAAAAGTTAGTCATAGTTGAATTTCAGAGTATGCTCAAAAGCGCATGATCTTTAAGATAAGAAATGCATGAGGAAAGCATCTAAAGAGCAACAAAGTGGAACAAATGTTTAGCTTCAATTCAGGAAAATTGTATCAATTTTTTTTAATGATTCAAGTCAAGGGGCAGGTGGTGCAGTGGTTCAAGTATATCACTTTCTAATATTGTTTCAAAAAAATTAAACACATGGTGTACAAATGAGTGGACACTTTTGTAATTCCATAAAAAAATTGTTTTGTCCAAAAAATGCCAGTCACGTTATTTTTTTAAATTATTATTCGTAAAGAGGAATAAAAACACTAAGGACAAAAAACTTGACTAAGGTTTTCGTAATTTATGCATCAAAGGGTTAAAACACTTTGTGCTGATTTGGTTGAACATGTACTAGATCTACTCGCGCCTCACAGCAAAAAGGTCCTGGGTTCGATTCCCGCACCAGTCGATGGTGGGACCTTTCTGTGTGGAGTTTGTATGTTCTCCCCGTGTCTGCGTGGGCTTTCTCCAGGTACTCCAGCTTCCTCCCACAAGAAGCTCTATCATTGGAAGAATCGGGAAAAAATGAGCTTCTTTTCTTCAACAACCTTCTCGTAAATGATAGATTCTATGAAACTGGGGACATATTGGTACCTGGCACTTCACCACCTTTTTAGACCCAATAATAAAAGATAAATGTAGACATATTTCCCCTAAGAATGTACCTAATGATGACCTCAGATAAATGCAAAGAAATGATACTCTTGCTCTAAGCCTTCCTGAAATTAACGAATTTTTAATAAAATATTGTGGCTAAAAATAGGACCAAAATTAGGACAGGAAAAGCTACCAAGGTGTTGGTGCATTTGATATGGAAAATGTGTCTGTAAATGGTCTAATATAGCGCTATAAATAAAGACACTGTGTTAAATTTTATGATCCTATGGTTTTTCTAATCCAGAAATGTGGGTTTTTCATGAATCTCCGTCTCATTCCAGGTTTTGTGTGTAAGCCATAGTGTCCACTGGTGTTACATGCAGAACCTGCCCGGTTAAACACAAATAAATCACAAATGATTTTGCAACATCGGTCATTTTTGTGAAACATTGCCTTGCATAATTAGTTCAATTCCCAAAATGTACCTGTGAGAGGATTAAAAAAAAAATAAAAAATAGAAGTGTGTAATTTTCATGTCCTTTTGCAGATTTTTGTGTTAAATATATTGTAAAATAATATAAAAATGTGTTTTATGTGAAAAATGCTTTCTCTTTTATCTCATTCGGTGTTTATTTGTAAAACAGACCCACAGTGCTTCCAAACTTGCTTCATAACATTAGTCTACATCTGGTTTGAATTTTAAGCCCCCTGTCCTGTTTTTAGGGACCAGTTTCATAGAAGCACCCCCATACCTACCAGGTTTTTTTTTTGTTTGTTTTTTTAAATAATATTTAAAAGATAAGATGTGTTATTTTTCTCCATCCACCCTCAAATGTGTGCTTTTCTTTTAGCCATGCATCTCCACCCCAGCCTGAAAAATTGTTGGCGAGTGGTTGTGTTTACACCACACAGAGCTGAGTGTAAACAGGAAGAGTGCCACAAACGTGGTAAAACCTCCAACTGAGATGCATATTCAGAATGAGCCATATACATGTCCTAAAACTGGAACAGGACCGACATTTCCCACAAGTCTTCAGAATGAGGCTGGATTCTGAATCCAAAACAGAACAGGATTTTGCCGAATATTGTCACACCCTGAACAGAGGGAACTTACACAAACACAGCATCATGTGAAAATAATGACACACTTTTTTTTTTTTTTTTTTTTAATTATTATTATTTTAGGGTCAAACCACAGTATTCAAAATCTCTCCATTATGGACATTTTAGAGACAATATGTCAGATTAGTGTTGCTAAATGACCCAGAATTTTACTTTTAAATTCCTTTTTGCTTCAGTTGGATGATCATTTTGGATTATCCAAAACAAGAAGCGACTTTATTTTGAAATAACTGTTGGAATGACAATAAATTAAAGTTCGACATTACTGCGTTTTGACCCTTTAACTAAACCTTTATCAGGCAAGTGACTATTTTTGGTCATTTCTGCACATGTCACAAGAGGGTGATAGCAAGAGTTCCAATTAGGATAGTGAGGGAACGATCATTAACACTTTGTACAACGAATAAAACCACCCACATCAGGGCTTTAATTGCCACAACAACTCAGCTTTGGGTGAAACAGCTGCACCCGCCCTCATCTATTATAACACACACACACACACACACACACACACACACACACACACACACACACACACACACACACACACACACACACACTGCCCTATTGATCGCAGCTTTCTCCTGTTATTATACTGCAAGATACACAAAGTTAAGTCTTTAATAAATCAACACAGCTCAGAAAAATATCCGCTTGTATATATAGCTCTTATATATAAGGCACACAGTTGAGACGACCTCATAATATTAACCCTTTATCAGCCAAGTGACTATTTTACATTTTACCTGCCGACCTAAAGGGGAGTCAAGGGGTATTGGTTTTGGGTTTTTTTTTTTTGTTTGTTTGTTTGTTTGTTAAAATCTGGGAGAAAAAACTATTGGTTGAATTCATACCAAATTGGGTTTATAGATTGCCAGTTACCCAGAATAGATTAGATTATATTTTGGGAAAAGCAGGTCAAAGTTCCAATTTTTTATGAATTGAAAAAAAAAAAATTAAATAAATTCTCCCGTTTACTTATAATGGGCAAAATTTCACATGTCTATAAACACATCAATTTTGTTTCAGTTTCACTCTATCTTTGGTAATTGGATTTTATTTTCAGAAAGAAAAGGAAAACTGGTGGTTAATTGGTTTTCGTGTTAAAATAGAGGAATTAGAATTTAATTAAGGTGTTTTCTTTTTCAGTGTCAAAACAGATAAACCATATTTTAAAAAAAACAAAAAAACAGATTGATTTTCATTTTAACTAATAACAAAAAGAAAGGTATTACCTGACAAAACACAAAAATACTGTTTTGTTTTGTTGTTGGTTTTTTTTTTCATTTTCTGAGACCAGATATTGTTATTTTCAAGGAAATCGTGCAGTTGATTTCAAGGTTTTGTTTGAACGGGAAGATTCGTACAAACCCATTGTTCGTCAGAATCTCTGTGACCTAGCCATTAGTGCTCTTGCCTTGAAAATGACAACATCTGGTCTCAGAAAATGGAAAAAAAAAAAAAACCAAACACCTGGATTTGGTCCATTTTTCCATTTCTGTCAGGTAGCAACTTTCTTTTTTGTTATTACAAAGTCAAAATGAAAATTAATCAATTTTTTCAATTTGGTTTATCTGTTTTGACCCTGTAAAAGAAAAACACCTTTAATTTAATTTTAATTCCTCTATTTTAAAATGAAAATCAATTTACCATGAGTTTTTCTTTTGTTTTAAAAAAGAATCTAATTACCAAAACATTTACTGACCCAACTGATCCCCTGACATGAGCACACATATAGACACGATGACATCAGCTGGATCGATTCCAAAATTAGCTACAATCTGTACAAGAGGCGGGGTTTATTGTACCTGACAGCACTTGTTTTTGGTCATTTCCACATACATGTCAAGACAGTGACAGCAACAGTTCCAGTGAGGACAATGAGGTTACAGTCTCAGGTCCAATGTGGTCTACAGGGTCTGTAAGGTCCACCTCTGCATGAACAGTGAGTGGACCTGCTTTGTTCGGTACCAGGAAGTAATGGTACTAATGTAAGGAATGATGTTCAAAGGGTGGATGTGGATGTGGACAGGGGTCTGGAGCAGCACGCATGATGATCTAATGTTCTAAAAGTGAAGTTCTAATGTTCTAAAACATGTTCTTTTCACCTTACATGTGTGTTTTATACTTTTTTTCCAATCATGGGTAAGAAACCAAATATGGTAACTTCATTAACCTTGATTTTCTACGCACCAATAAAAAATGGAAAATTTTCACTAAAGTAATAAAAAAAAGTCTTGTTTTGTCCTTAAATACCACTCTGAGGTTGAATATTTGAATTTCAGAGTATTTCCATGAGTGCACAATGAAGGGTTCGTGTTTCTGTGTTCGAGTCTACGCAAAATCTAGTTCTGCAACAGTGACTCTTATTGTGAGAGAAATGCTTTTTGAGCCAGAATTACAGCTCATGTTCAGAAAATAAACTGTGAAAGCTGTGATCTGTCTATTTTGTTCACATATGATGTGTGATCGCACTTAGTATCACAGGATATCTTTAAAAGAGGGATGATTGAGTCTATTATGTTGCTTTTTTGTTAAACAAACAGAAAAGCATCAGAGCATTCCTTCAAGTCTTATATTAACTCATAAAGCTCCAAACATCCACTGGCAACAAAAACTAAATGGTTTAATGCCTAAAGATCCACTAATCTTATCAGTACATGTAAATAATTGGTGTAAAATACGTTTTTTCATTTTTTCATGGTCATCAGATATGACCCATTTGGATGTTCAGAGGCTCCGTAGTTCCCGTGGAAACACCATCATCTTCTACAACATTGATTCATCAGTAAAACCCATGGAGTTGGATCAATGACAGTGGATGGACACACTGGGATGATAGATTTGACTGAAAAAGTCCCTATTTGTTCGGTACCAGGTTTGAGCCCAAGCACAGGAAACACTCAGTATGGAAGTTAAGACTGGTTTTATTGTCTCTGGGTACAGGGTCCATGAGTAAACTGAAAAACCACCAGATAATCAAGAGTCTAATTACTAAATCTTCAATGTTGCACCTCCAGTTGCAGCACCGGGGACCGGGGCGTCTTGATCCAAAGGGTGAGGCTGGGGCTTGGTCGGTGTCAGTCCGTGGTCGGGGGCAGGCGGCTGGGGTCTTGGGCATGAGGCAGAAGGCAGTCCGATGGAGGGCTGATGAGATCGAGGTACAGAAGGGTGGTCAATACACAGAGGGGTGCGGCGATACTCATGGGTCAGATGAAGGCAGTTCAGGATCCGAAGCAGACGGGCAAAAGGCTAGGTCAGACAGGTTGGGGTCGAACAACGAGGCTGGCAGGCAGGTGTCAAAAAACAGATCAGATCAGGTCTTGGAACAGGAACAGGAACTCAGGAATCACGCTGGATAGAAGACGAGGATTTACTATCTGGTGATACAAATGATACAGACTGACAGGGGCAGTTAAATAGGAGTCACCTGATGAGCAGCAGCTGAGCTCACCAGGTGAACTGATTGATTAATCAGAGCAAGAGGAGGAGAGGGAGAGAAAGAACAAGGTGAAAGGCGACTGAGGAAAACAGGAAGCAGAGAATAGAGAGATAGAGCAGAGATGTGACACTATTTCTCTAGTTTGATCAGTTTCTGATATAATAACCATCACTAACATACAGTGTGGGAGGCACCACCATACAAATATCTAATATCATCAACTGTTTATTTAACTGTTTGTTTCATTCTGTAAAGCCCTGTGAGACAACCTTGTTGTGAAATAGGGCTATACAACTAAAATTGAATTGAAATGAATAATCCCTGGACGGTCCTGTCCATAGACATGCTACAGCTGTGGAAAACATACGGCCAAAACCGGCCCGCCCAAGGGTCTAACTTGGCCCACAGTTCGAATTGAATTGAAGTGCAAAATTAAAGTTATTAAGAGTCAAGGGTGTCATAGTTGATTTAGTTCAGGTTCTAGATTCAGCCCAGTTGTGATCTCAAATGAAATAATAGCATAATGACTCCAAATTTAAAACAAAATTTCATTGTAAAAAGTCGGTAAGGGATTGGTATCAGCGGGAAAAAAAAATCAGATTGGAAGAAAAAAAAAAATACAGATTGGGACATTACTAATTAAAATTAAGGGTGTGGATCAGTGGTTTACTCACAGGTCGGATTTGGGGCGGGTCAAAAGAATGTCAGTTTATGTGTGGGGAGGGTTGGGTTGGATCAAGTAATTCCACAAAAGCTGAACAGGTTGAAAAAAAAACAAACAACTGGGGCATCACTACCGGACCTTAAAGAGAAACCTATAGATACTTCACTAATTCCAAGTCTCCAGCTCTTGTGCAGCTAATTTTCCTTTTCCTTCCATTTGGACAGATAATTAGAGGGGGCAGGACATTTATGCCCCCCCGGCCCGTACAACCAGACCCAATATCGTGACTAACTCCGAAACGATGTTCTAAAAATTGGGAGATCTGCAGCTTTAATGAAGTTTAACATGATCAGTTAATAACATGTTTTAGATTTTTACTGAGGAAAACCCAAAATACAGAGAATAATATGACAACGAGAAAAGCACTCGGAGAGCGCAGACCTCCGCCAAGGTAGTGTTTGTACTTTCCTCCACTAGATGGCACTGAATGACCTCATACCCAATGATCAACAAAAAATTCCTGGATCCAGACGGTGATCCGGATCACCACCAAAATGTGATCCAACTCCAACTCCATTCTGAACTTTTCAAGTTATTTTAAACACAAACAGACAAACATATAAACGCAAAAACATAACCTCTTTGGCAGAAGTAATAAATGGTGATAAATCACTTAAAATTCCAATACAGAGAAAAAATCATTTGGGAACGGCCACAAAAAATAATGTTTTATGGGTTAAAATCTGTTCCATTTTGTCAGAGCCATTTGAAGGGAACATCTGTCAGAATAAAACAAGTTCCCATTATTGGTGTAATATATCTGATTGGTTGTAATGTAATGCAGAAATATGTACAAACACAGGGAGCAGCAGCTGTAAAACAGGTAAAACACTGCAGGAGCGATAGCCCGTTGACTGAGTTTGTGTCTGTTCACAAACAGTTACCATGAGATGAATGGACTCCTCTGTTGCTTTGTTTTCATAAATGTGTTCCTGTCTCAGCGCCAGACAAATATCAGCCAGTGATACATGAACAGCCACTTGACACTCACCAAAGTGTCGTTATTTATGTACCTCTGTATGTGAACATGCTGGGAAACATGGAGAACCAGGTTAAATTGTGTATAAAATGCCTTCGTATCGCAGATTACAGCTCGTGTCCGTACAGTACCCGGGGAGTTAACCGTCACATTTCTGGTTAGTTCGGTTCAATAAACCAACCGCTGTTGAGAAAGTCCTTTTCTTTAACACATTTTGGGTTTGGAAAGACCTTCAATCAATCACCATTAGCATACCTCTTGGCACTTGTTCATTCAATTAATTAAATTCAATAGTCCAAGTCAAAGTCTCATGTTGCGCTATCTATTATCATTCATTAAGAATTAAAAGGTTTCAAACTTCAATATGCTGCATATTCAGCAGCACCGAGCACAAATAAATTAGAGGAGATGAAAGAAATCAAACATTTGGGAGTGTAATTATCAGTCTAAGTGCTTTGTTTGCGCACGCACACACACACACACACACACACATATCTGCAAATATCTCAGAGGTCCTGAGAAGTAAAGTTCAACAGATGGGCGACTAAAGCCTGCAGCAGGTGGCTGTTGTTTTTTTTTTGTCCAGATACCCTGTTTGTTATAGCCAGCACTGCAAAAAAAATAAAAAATAAAAAAAAATAGACTGATGCTGACTTTTACTGCCACAAATAAAAGTCAGACGATGACCACAGTGGTGCTGGTGATTATCCCATAAAGACCCGGTGCTACTTTTATGGCTGTTCCCAAATGAACTTTTCTCTATTTTTAGCCTTTCTTAACTAATTTATCAACATTTATTGTAATTTTATGCTTATACTTTGCATTTTTCAGTGACAATCAGGTATTTTATCAAAAGTAAAACCATTTTTTATTTTTTAAGCTTTTCGAGGATTGGACATTTTCTTCTATTTAACCCTAGAGCACTATCATTAGGTGATTTTCACCCGAGCAAATGTATTTACATGATTTTCAATCTGATGCGTCTATGAGGAGTCTGTGCCTTCACCGGGGAAGTCTCACATGTCCCAGGAATAGGTGGACCAAAGTCCAAGTTTACACTATCATTTTTATTTTTGTTCTCAATTTCCTGATGTTTCAGTAATTTTGGAACATTTTTTAGGGTCCTCCTATGACACTTTTTTTACCCATTTTGTTTGACTTGGCACAGTTGAAAATAAAAGAAAGCCACTGTAATTTGTCGTGTGTTGTCATATTTTGATCTATTTTTAAAGTAAACAAGTACTTTTTGTTGGGAATATTATATCGGGTAAAAATCACCTGATGATAGTGATGGTGTTATTTTTTATAGTGAAAGTCTTATAGAGTTAATTCACTGATCATGTAAATGCACAAATTAAAGTTGAGGTTATTAAGTTGGCCCCCCCTTGTGTCCACCGACTTCCTGGTTGGGAGGGGGCTGGTAGTGCCGCGCCGAGAATGGCTGCGGCCTCGCTGTGTCTTCTGACCTTGGGGGTCATTCTTCTCCCCCCACACCCTGATAACCATGTGCTAAGTGTAACTGTTTGTCTTTCTGTTCTCTGGGCTTATGCAGAGGCTGTTTTTTTTTTTCACAAATTACAACCCGTAGACTATGACTACAGGTTGAAATGTCTTTTTTTCTCACCTCGAACCCTTGATGTCCCTCCCTTTACAACTGTACCTGTACCCCAATGTTTTTCTCTTGTGTCTATGATCATGGTTGGTTGTAACACAAACTCAAAATTTCGTTGCTCTGAAATATTGTGCAATGACAGTAAAGTCTAATCTAATTAGATTAAAAACAGAGAAAACTGCTGAAAAAGTTATTTTTTTTCATTCATTCATTCCTTTTTTTTTTTTTACATTTATTTATTAGTGATGCAATAGACAAGACAGTGAAAACAAACAAGCAACCACATACAATCAAACAAAAAATGACAACCAAGACACAGTGGAAGCAAACAGACAAACAGGCGACAACATACAATCAAACGAAAACAATAATAATGATGAACAACAGAGATGGCAACATCATATCACAAAGTAAAGTCCAGTAAATCGGCAATAGGAAAATGGGGAGGAGGAAAGGAAGCGAGAGTGAGGAAGGAAAGGGAGATGGGAGGATAAGATATGAGCAC
>JAQQZY010000003.1:15825798-15835849 GCA_030068375.1 Ostorhinchus rueppellii | reverse complement strand
TCAAGTTATTTTGAACACAAACAAACAAACAAACAGATAAACGCTGGCAAAAACATAACCTCCTTGGCGGAGGTAATAAAACTTTATGTCAAAAAAGAGTATTAGCAGCAGGTATATTTTTATTTTAATCTTTGTCTTGAGTGTGTCTAAAGGACGTCAAGTTTATTTGGATAAAACTTTGTGTTTTCCTTTAATTACTGAACGTTTTGCTGTTATGAAACATAATTTGTGATATTTATAGCATAATACAATGTACATCATTGTGATAAAAAGTAAAAAAAAAAAAAATATCATAAGTGTATGTATTGTGTGCTGGAAAAGCTTGAAAATGACCCTTGAAAGTGCTTTACTATGACCTTGAAAAACGTATATGTATAATGTAACCCTGTAAATAGTAGTTTTTTCCAACTGCTACTTTAAACGAGGATGATGATGCTTTCAAACCAACTCAACAGCAGGACTGTGATCTGCGAGGGTACACCCACAGTGGTCAATATGTCACAATATGTTTGTAAGCATTTGCCAGTATGGATGATATGGCGCATAAAACATATTCTACATGATATTTAATTAAACAGATGGCGAGGAGGATAATTAATACAAATAGAACGCTGGCATCGCCACCATAAATGCTGATTTGGGGGACTGCGGTGTACTCTTCATCTTGTGAAATAAAAGCAGCTCCAGTCCTCTGTCAGCATTCTTTCAAACCTCACAGCTGGTGAAAACAGGTTGCAGGACTATTACTTGTTTTTTTTTTTTGTCTTCATGTTTCATAATAGTTATTGTTGTCCCTCTCTGAAACTGTCTGAACCACAGATCCATAAAGTGGCCGAGTACCTCCAACTAAGTCTGAAATATAAAGTCTACGCTCCGCTCCACAATTGATTTTCTGACAATTTTATTAGACTTTTCCCCCCCGTTACTCTCACTGCTGGTGACATCAACTCTGCATAAAATGTCAAACAGATTAAAAGCAAACACTATAGAATAATTGGAGCAGATTCTAACTTTGGATTAATATTTGCTTTGGGCGATATTAGGACTATGTCTACTTTACTTAAATAACGTAGAATATCCTTTATAGTTTTACTTTATAGTTCCCTTCCATTCATTTCAGGGTTAAATACTTACTTTACTGTATTTGTCTGACAGCTTTTTAAGGCCCATTTCTATCCATATTAGTGATAAACTCAAGGATTAAGGTAATTACGGCTGAAAAATGCTACGTCACAAAGCTAAAACTGAGCTCTAGTGACACGTCTACTACTGAACCCTGGTGGAGCTTTCGCAGCCACCACAGTAAAACATACACATTTATTTTCAGGTGGAATTTTGGTCAAAATTTTGTATCAATGAAGAGAGTCAGATCACTGTGTAAAGTCTTCTCCATCACATCCCATAGAGTCTCAATGGGGTTCAGGTCTGGACGCTGTGGAGGCCAAACCGTGCGTAAAATGATGTTTCATGCTCCCTGATCCACTCTTCCACACTTTGAGTTTGATGAATCCTGGTGTTGTCTTCAGGGATGAAAAAAAAAGGTGGATCCGCATGTTCTGGTGGTCAGTCGACTTCATTTTTGGGTGGGTGTTTTTCTTCTTCGTGATTTTCTTTGCTTAATCTGCTCCTTTCCTCCTGTTTTTGTACTATTTTTGAATAGGAATATACTTACTCATGGAATGGACCAGTAATGTCTTTCTGAACCAGCTGTAAGACAGCTACAGGACATCCAGAATGCTGCTGCTCGGGTCCTGACAACAACCAGGAAGTACGACCATATTAGGCCTGTTTCCACTACACTGGTTCTGCGAATTTTTTGGGGGAAGGTACTTTTGACCAGGCTGCGAGTTGTCCTGGTCCTCTCAGGTGTCGTGTCTCCATTATAGTAATGGCCCTGTCATTATCGACATCATCACATCCGTTTCTGTAGTAACTTCACTGACAGAAAACGCCAAAACAAAGCACCAGCAGAGGAGGAAATCAAAACAAGACTGGACATGGACACGGATGAAGTTGGGATGTTTGCTTCTTATCTTCTTCATTGTTCTTTCGTCGGGTTAGAGTTGTCGTCTGCTGCTTCGTCGTGTCGTGAAATTCCTTTACAACTACTCTTTTAAAATTTGAGGTTGTTTGTCGCAATCTGCTAATGTCATTTGCAACAACCAATCTGCATGAGCTAGCCACTAGTACCGCCCAGCGACTCTGCCAGACTGTTCTCAAGTACCTACCCTCGAGCAGGTACTCTGTTGGTTCCTGAAAACGGCACAGTCAGTGGAGACACACGCATACCATGAAGTTCCTGTAAAACGGCCCGGAAGTTCTGATAGTGGAAACACGCCTATTAGTCTGTGTTCAGGTCTGTGCACCAGCTTCCTGTGGCTCAGAGAATAGATTTTAAAAGAGCTCTGCTGGTGTAGAAGTCTGCTCATGGTCTAGTACCAAAGTACATCTGTGACATGGTGGTCCCACATGAACCATCTCGGACCCTGAGAATCATATTAACATATTAATCACTGCGATGATTATTCAGTGGAAGGTTTTGTAGTTATTTTCCTGTGGCAACTTTTTTTTTGGTAGGGTGGAGAAGGGGTGACTTATTACACACTACTAACACTGCCAGGGGCCATTTTTTTGCACAATAATTTCACTGACTTTTACTATATATTATTAAGTACTTTACAGGAAGTACACTTAATACTTCCTCCGCTGCCAGATTTCTTTTTTCTTACCCACAGCAAAAACTTTTGATATGATTTGCACTCCACCCTGCCCCACAAGGAGCTGAGATGCTACTTTTCTTTCATACTCTCTGCATCAACAGCACCCACATGTGGCCAGGATATATCTCGACATTGTGTACCAAAGTGCCTCTTGACATTAAAGCCAGTTGAGAAAGCTTTTATGTGTGGTTAAAGCTCGGAACACTTTGCAGGATGACTGCTGTACAGAACTGCTCTTGGCCTTTCACACCCACTCTGTCACCCAAGTTTAAATGTCAAGCCCACATTAGCTTCTGACGCCACGTATGGATATAACTTGTCGCCAGATGGCCAGACCAGCCACACAACAGTACATCGAAACTGCAACACACAATACCCGACTAAATCGCCTCCTGGCATCCTAATTCTGTCGGTGTCACACCTTGAGTTGTATTAGTGGATTAATGTGATGCATACACTTGTTTTTAACCTGTCATTGGGTATCTACTTGTCATGTATCCACAGCTAGAAGAGGCAGCAACGATGCGGAACTACAAGGTGTAAGATTCTTCAACACTTATATCGTATGCATACACACAACTCATACACCTAAGCCAAGCACTGTCTAAATACCACACACATATACCCACTATGGAAGCTATCATCCCTCACGTTGACTTGGCATCTTATAAGTCACCTGCTGAGGCCGGGGGAGGAGACGGAGCGATGGATAAGGGGGTGGTAAAAGAGAAGAAGAAGGCAGGTAAAGGGTAGACAAGGCAGAGAAGGGATAGGGGAGTGGTGGAGCATGATAACCCAATTTGTTAGTCATGGATAAATAGAGGTCTGGGAGGTAAATCACCGTGGGGAGAGCAAATGAAATAAGGATGGAGAGAAAAGGAGGGATGGAAAGGGGAGGGGAGGAATGTGCAGGAATAAACAACCTGGGCTAATGTAAATAATGGCGACCGTGCTCATTGGTGAAAGGCTATATTTCAGTATTGAGCATATAAAAAAGCTACAGAGAGGAATTATAACTGCCGCCAACGGTATGAAAACGTCATAAATCACTCTTGTGTAGCAACTGACCTATTTTGAAGACACAGACAAACTTGTAGTCCAGTTATGGGACTAAATCTCTCTTAGTCAGCAGGGTTTCATCTGTTACTAACAATGTGCATTTGTAATTATATTGCGTTGTCTTGTCCTTTATAATGATCTTTCCACTGATTGGATAAAAAAAAAAAAAAAAGTGGACACAAGCCAGGGATTGTGAGACTACTGCTGTGACGCCAGCATGGGTTTGCATTTTGGAGGCAGAAGACGGTACGTTTGGACAAAATGGTGCAGATGTGGGCCTCAGAATAAGGGGCACTTTACACGATAACACTCCGGATTGAAAAACACAAAATATTTTTTCGGATCTCCATATCATTTCGATGGTAACGGTGTTTTGGGGGGTTGAAAACGCAAAAAAGAGTGGAAATCAGAGTGGACATCTTAAAAACGCTCCACTGTTGCGTCACCGTGTAAAGGATGAAAACCACAAAACTGCATTTCTCCTCACATAGAAATGACGTGACAAGCATGAGACAGGACCAGAAAAACAGCATGTGGAGCCTGTGACGGAGGTTCAACTTGCCCTCGCTGCTGTAATTTACAGCCAAGAGTCCTTTAAACAACTGAGAAGAATGCTGATAGAGAGCAGCAGAGAACAGAGACCAAGAATTAACTACGTTCTACAAATTCTTGAGGCAACCTAGACAGCTGTGGATATGACCTTCTCATGTTCTGTTTACTGTATTTCGTGCGCTAGGTGTGAACAGGTAGAAGAGAAGTAAAAACATTCTTGGCAGGCACTGTTGGGAGTGTTGCCCCCGAGCCATCTGGTGTGTATACTGCATCCATATATATGACATTTCACACACTTTTGCGTTTCCGGCTGCACAGATTTCACCCAGAAATGCGTGTCTAAATGCAAAGTTAAAAGTGAGAACGAAACGCCACCTTTGCGCTTTTGGTTGAGATGGTTTTCGTATAAATGTAGCCTAAGAAGGGGCAGCCTTCCTCTGTGGAGTTTCTATGTTCTCCCTGGGTCTGCGTGGGTTCATCTAATGGGCCAGTTAGTCGTGTGTGTTTGTCAGACATTGATGACACACTCAAGGTGTATCCCTTTGACTGTTGGTAAATGGAATAGACAAGGGTTTGGAACAAAGCAAAGTTATACCTGACAGAGATGATAAATGGACCTTGCAAAGCTGACACTACTGCGACTTCACTGAAAAGACAGGCAGCACAGGTGATGATGAAACAGGATCAAAATGTAACTGTTGCTGACAATAGTCCTTTTACCTGATATTGAAATACATCTATACTGAATGATATATTAATGACACACTGGTAGGCAAGTGTTGGAGCCAAAATAAACCTCATGGTGCATTCAGGTGCAGCTCATACTATACCACTGTGTTAGCAAAATGCACAGGCACCAACAGACTCCACGGACATATTTTAACATTAATTAAAATTACACATTTATACATATAGTGCTGTCAAATGATTACAAATTTTAATCAGATTAATCACAGGGTTGCTGTGGATTCATTTTGATGAATCCCGATTAAATATCATTGATTTTTAATCTATATTAATCGTGTTTCATTTTGCATGAGCAAACTCAAGAAAGAAGGGAATATATATGCACTTAATTTGTGTGGCAATGTGTTAGCCAAAGTGCTAGCAGGATCCCCAACTAATGCATGCTACACGTTAATGTGGTATTGGAAGATGGAAGTGCTTCAATGAAAAGAAAACTCCTTCCTGCAGAGCGTGTATAGTACTTTATGTTGGTCGACTGTTCTATCTTGGGGTTTTTGTTCTCATATTTCCATCCACAGCATGCTGTTTAGCATCTTCCATCTTCATAAAAACAGAAGACGCTAATTGCATTAAAAAATTTTCTGATTAATCATGATGATGGATTAATCCGCATAAACATGTTCATTTTATATATTAATAATATATATAATTTTAGAAGTGTGCCTTTACTGTGGATACAGGAGGTGTGGCATCCTGCACTACCGTTCTGCAGTTGGAGTAAAAGACATATTGGTTTGTTTGGTTCGGTCCTAGTTCTTGGGTACTGAGAGCAGAATGCTGAGATTGCATAATGTGGGGAGAATGGTTCTGGTGAAACATGAGCTCATGGGAAAGTGGACTGTGGAATTAAAATGTCTAAATCCTTATGAAACAAAACCGCACATAAAATGTGTGTCTTTGTCAAAACTTGTGATTTTATGTGGAGTTACTGTTCTTTCACGTAGGAAGCAAAACTTTGAAAGTGATAATGCACAGATAGCAGAATGAAAAAGAATAATAATCCTGCTTCTGCACAACACAAATATTCTGAGTTCTTCCAGTGAGCTCAACTACACTGAGTGCATGAAAAAGCAGGACACTGTGAATATATATAATAGTTTTTCTAATGTGCCTTGTTTCTTCTGTCTTCAGGCATGAACATGTCTTATGGTGTATTATCACATAAAATAATCTGATATGTTACATATTGATAACGATTGATACAGAGGAAAGGATGTATGGGAACTATACAGCGGCACTGTAATGTCAGCTGTAATGTGCAGGGAATGAACACATTAATTATCAAGTAATCTGACAGACCATTTAATACAACACCATACTGAGTTAGACTAACAAACACAGTCATGGCATGTACAATAGAGCTGTCCGTCAAGAAGAAAACTCCTTTTTTTCTGCATAAACACAAGCTTTGAAATGATTGGAAGCCTGTGTTTATTCAGCAGGAGACTGAGCTGTCAATCAAACCCCACCACAGAGAACAGACCAGAACCTCCTATTAGCCCTGAAATCTTATTAACAGAGGAATAATTTACCAAAGGACCACAGTGCACTTATTAGAGGGTACGAGTAAAGTGAATGAGACTATAATGACTGCTGGGGAAAAAAAAATATTGACTTAGTGATTCCGTGGAGAAGTTGTCATTTATGAAATGGAGTCAATTAGAGCCAGGATTCTGTTTTTGGAGCCGGCATCATCTAGTGACAGTCCTGGGTTTTATGAAGGTACGTCTGCATTAGCGTCAGTTTCAAGCTGTGGTAGCTGCCCCTTTAATGTAGCACTAATTACAGTCAATAAAAGATTATCCAGGGGAATTAATCCAGTGTACCCTTAACCTTTTGTATTCAGGCATGAATAACAACACAGTGAAATTTAGATAAAGTCACTCATTCAACTTTGTCACTCTGAGCTTCCCAATTAGGCCCCTAAAACACACTGCTCAGCACTTTGCACTTTGTTCCTGTTCAGGATAGCTTGCCAAAAATGCTCACTGAGAGCACTTTGTTGTGTCAAATTTGCATCAAAATAATGGCTCATAAGGGATGCACTGCTGAATTAAAGAGGCCAATGAATTACCTCTGGCTGATCTCCCTCAAAGTGTCAGCCAGACTAACATGCTCGCTCCGTCTGTTTTCTAAAGCATAATAGGAAATTAAAAAATAAATAAATAAGTCCAACTTTGGCATTTCCTACCAGTTAAGCCGGACATGTTCATGCAAGAGTAAGGTCTTTAGTGTCTCACCGCTGCACCTCGGATCTAAAGTGAAAACCTCAATGAGAGCCTCCTGCCTGTTTGCACTGATGAGCTCCTCCACAAACAAACAGCTGGGATCCTCCTTGACTTTTCCCCCTTCGACGGTTGCACTTTTAACCTCTGCTGTTACAATCGCTAACAAGAGAAACGCCACAGCCCTTGTTGAGAAGACATTACAGGAAATGTTACACTGAGGCAAACAGGTGTGTATGTAACTGTGATTGGACTTTCCCCCTGTGGGAATAATAAAGGAATATCTTATCTTAAGTGGGAATCCTGCTATGATTTAAACGTATACAGTCCAGATGTTTGACTGCACGTGGTGACAGTCTCAAGGGGGTTTTATTTAGGACTTCAGTCCCATAGGTGCATCAACCAAATGTTTATTTAAAGGGAATTGGTAAGAGCAGCCCATTCAAGCAGGTACTTCCAGGTTATTCATGAGAAAATATTTTCCTCGTGTTTGTCAATGAAAGTTGGTTTTCTGACACATATGAAGTATATATTCACTTTAAGTATTTAACCCATAAAGACCCAGTGCTGCTTTTGAAGCGGTTCCAAAATATCTTTTGTTTATATTTAACTCTTCTTAACTGATTTATCTTGACTGACAAGCCAAACTATCCATGAACTGTATAGTCTGGAATCGGACCACTGACAGAGCTGAAGCCTGTGGGTGGAGTCAACCGTTGTCGTTCAAACTGTTCCCGCACGTAATAGGCCAGTTCTATGACCAATCAGAGCAACCGACAGTGTGACGTATTCAGAGCTACAAGCGGAGCCAGCTGGTATATTAGACTGTTACTGTAGCTGGTCGACAAAACAGCAAATTCATCCTTCTTTAAAACCAATGACTTGAGTGCTTCTTTCTGCTCAACTTTCAAAGAAAAGCCGAACTCTAACAAAATCAACAACAAAAGCCGATTCAGAGTGCAGTTCGTTAGCCACATCCATCTTTGTTGCTCTCTATGGTTGTTCTGCTATCTCGTCATCACACAGCCCTGTTGTCATTGTGTAAAGCCAATGACTCGCTACACAGACAGAGCGTTTTGATTGGTCCGACATACCCTGTGTCACAGCCAGGATTGTCTCCTACCGTGTGATGCTAAACCACAAACTAGGCAAGAATATCTTCTGCCGCTAGGTGGTCTAGATTTCTAGGCTATGATTTATCACCATCTATATTAAAAAAGACAAGTGGCCTTTGTGTTTGTATGTTTGTCTCGGGATTCACACAAAATCCAGAAAGAGCTGACTGTTGCAGTTTGGCATACTTATGTATTTTTAGTCAAGGAACAGACTAGCAAAAATGACAATTTGATAGGACCGATATTTTAGGAAATATTAGTAATTTTGGAATACAATACCCTTACAATTATGTTGCTATACCCAGAACGCTTTGGCAGTGACTGCTGGACAAATGCAGTACAGCATACATACACAGCCTAAAAATGACCCCATCTAGAACCTGTGAATCCCCACAGGTCAATGCACTAGTTTATTAGAATATTATCCTCTACATTTTAAGATTTTTCAGTGAAAATCAAATCTATTCTTATATCTAATTTGATGATCATGTGGATGTTCAATGAAGCTCAGATTAAAGCTGAGGATTATTGTGACAAAAACTGAAGAAAACTGTGACTTTTTCAGTGAAATATCTTATTAATTGAACATAAACTGAATGTCTCCATCCACTTTCATTGATCCAACTCCATGGGTTTTACTGGTGAATCAATGCTGCAGAAGATGCCGGTGTTTCCATGGTAACTATGGAGCCTCTGAACTTCCTAATATGTCATATCTGATGACCATGAAAAGGTGACAAACTGTATTTTACACCAATTATTTATGTATTGATAGGATTAGTGGATCAGCAGGTATTAAACAGCTCAGATCAGTAGATGTTTTGGTTGACGGTAGATATTTAGGTTTTTATGATTAAACACCTCCAAGCAACTGGGAAATAAACTCTCCCTGTTTAGGCCATATGGTTGATGGAAATCGTTAATTAGTCTTTACATAAAGTTGTGTTATAGGAAGAACTGGCACAAGGTCCCACATCTTGCTCTTCATCTCAGTTTCATGCACTTAACGGAAAGATGTAATGAGGAAAAGCAAGGCTGGGTTTAGCTTGAATATTATACTGCTCATGTGGCGCTGTCCGAGGTGCTGAACGGAGCAGAAATAGACAGAGCCCATCACTTCAGTTTAGCACTGTTTGCTTTTACTGGTTATAAATCAGTGGCGTCAAACATAGGCCCCGCAGGCTAAAACGGGCCCTCCAGAGCATTCAATCCAACCCACAGGATGAATTCTCGAAGTGCAAAGAATCTGTAGAAGATAGTCATGTTTTAATGATCTGCAAATAAAAGTTTGGTTTTTTTTCAGTTCCAGATGGCTGTTACTAAATGTGATCTGCAAATTGCAATATACATGTGTAAATGATTGACTCATATTGTCAAAAATTGCACTTTCTTAAGAGACATCAGATTGTTCATGGAAGTTCAGGTTATTCACATTTTTTGTAAAATACCAGTGTTTAACAAGATAACAAGAAAACATTAACTTCATGGTTTATCAAAAACGTGTTTCAAATTAACAATTTCATTGTTATTCATACAGAAAATGACCAATTGGAATGACAAAATAGTCCTTGTTGACAAATAATAACCATAAATGTCCATATTTAGTGTGTCCACCTTTGGTGCAGATAACAGT
>JAQQZY010000003.1:15803250-15815383 GCA_030068375.1 Ostorhinchus rueppellii | reverse complement strand
ACAGTAGTAGTGGCTCTTGTAAATTGTATGCCCAACCATGACGATTTGCCGGGTGATGCCAATGTTTAACAAAAAAAATCGCGATAAAATCCGGATCCGATCTGGATCAACCTTGGTGGTGTCCTAGGAGACCATACCCTTAAGCAGTGTCTCTAAGTTGATGAACATCCATTAGTAATCACCTGAAATATTGACGATCAAAATGTTATGCTCCATTTACCGCAATGGTAATGAAAATTTCAAAGTGATCCAGAATGCAGGATTTCTTCTGGATCATCCTCAAAATGTAATCAGTTCTTGCTTGTGCCATTTCCAACAGTTCCTGAAAATTTGATCGAAATCCGTCCATAACTTTTTGAGTTATGTTGCTAACAAAGTAACAAACAAACGCACAGTAAAACATAACCTCCTTGGCGGCGGTAATAAACATAATATTTATGTTTGTTGCCATGTTTATGGAATAACTTCTCATGTCATCTCACAATAATAAATAAACAAATCATCGCATTTGTGATTTAATGGAAAAACAGACATCATGCACTTCTGTTTTTTCAACATTTAGTAAATATCGATAGAGTTTTGTGCAAATGTCCAGTGGTAAAGCTACTACTGTAGACAGATTCAACCACGTCTGAATCCCAGTTCACCCCTTGCCCTCCCCCTTATACCCCTACCCCTCTGTTTTGCGCATACAATATCGATACAGTTTTACACATAAGCCCAATAGAAAAGCAACTACAGATACTCATGTTATCAGTGCAGCTAATGTTGCATAGTAAGTCTGTTAGTACACGGTAATTTATTCATTTTAGCTTCCACAAAATCAGTGATATACTTCACAGTGCTCTGCCAAACTCACAAACTAAAGACCCAACATAATCCACAATGAAAGTTGACCTTGGAGTTTTGCCTGTGACTCATGCAGCCTTACACTCACTGCAGGTGTACTGAAGACACACACATTCTGCTGCACATGTACTCAACAGATGGCTCATTGTGTGGCAAAGCTCCTGGATGTGGATGCATTTAGAGATGATATTATAGCCCATGTGTTATATTATGCATTAAGTTCCAAAGAAGCATCCATGATTGGACGGCGCGATGATTAATCACCTGATTAAACACCCAACACACCGAGACCCTCATTGTAGAAGCAGCAGGACTTGAACTAAACGGTTGTATGTATAGAAAGGCGACGTTCAGAGTTAATTTATCTTACTGACATGAGATGATATTTAGGTCACACAAGTTTTACATGCATTTAATGAATTTAATTATTCATCTGCCATAGTTTCCATCAAACATTTTATCCACTGATATTTTATTTTTGCTGGATAACTGTGCATTATACTGGCTAAAAGTCAGCCATGGTGTGTGTGTGTGTTTGTATACTGTATATCGAGATATATCTGAAGACTCAGGTTCCTGTGGGAATGGCAGAGGTCATTTACTCTGACCTTTCTTGTACGTGCAAGACAAGAAAACAAATGGCTGCAAAAAGACCCAATGGAATAAAAGTAGGTCTTAAAGAAGCAAGAAGTATTTACAGAAATGTGCATCAAAATAGCAGGTTTGGACAATGCGGCACCCCCCCAAAAATATATATGAGCTGTTATCGATTTATATTACAATACATTTCTATTTAAGTTATGGTTTGTAGTGATGAACTGCTTCTATGAATATAAACGTCTGACACCCTCATCATTCCCAAACTAATGCTGTTTAAATGATGCATATGTGTATGTGTGTGTCGGACTTTCTGCATTAATAACTTTCAAAATAATTAAACAATCTGAATGCTATTTCAGGGTATGAAATTGTAATTTGTTGCTTACATCTTAAAGAAAACCCGGTTTAATTTGGTTCAGTGGTCATGACGAAATGTGGATTTTTGTAAAGCATGTCATGGGTTCATTCCTTCTAAGTTTGTCACCATATGAATGAAAATATTTTGCTCACAACTGACAGGGCAACTAACAAATGAATTCAAATTCTGTGCATAACATTATATCAGTGGTGTGTGCTCGTGAGGTTTTGTTGTTGAAACATGTGTTGAGTTACAGTTACTATTTTGCATTAGTTCCCTAAGAAGCTAACACCTCTTGATTCTTATCTTTCCAATTCACAATCTTGACAAGGGAACAGACTTCTGACACGCTAAATCCCCATTTCTCGTGTCCACTGAAGCAAATTGAATGGAGTTTTGTGCGAGATGTAGGTAAGAAGTGATAGTTTCATGCCTGGAAATTGCACTTTGATTGATTCACTATTTTTAAGCTCATCACTGCAGGGAGTCTGAGACATACTGTTTAGTGATCAAGTCGAACAATTACAGAGCTCACATGGGTCATTTCAAAGCAGACGTTGGTGCTGTTTGCACTCTGAAATCATTTCCTCTACATGATAAACAAATCTGAGTCAGACCATGACAAACAGTGGAACAATTAGGAAATCTAGTCAAACTTTACAAACAATGATGGATATATGATGAAATGTTCAATAGAATAATGTGCATATACAGTAAGCCAATATTAAAATAAATAATTACAAAAATAAATGTCAGTAAATATTACAGCTGTCATCATGACCAAAATGAATTTCAAAAATAAACATAATGCTGTTATCATGATATACATTCATATTATATCATTATTGTCAGCATTCTTTCAGTTGCCCCACAAAAGACAATTTTCATTATTGGTTAAACTGCTAATTATTGACGTGATCAGTGATTTAATAAACTCTTAACAGTTTGTGCTTTGACAGCACAGATGTGGTGTTCACAACTAACCTGATACCGTATAAGTGTCAAGAAATGCTCTAAGTGTGGACCTTCTATTGATAAATTAATGAAAATGAGTGGTGGATGAGTACATAATAATGTCAAAGTGTTCATTTTTCATGTGCTGTAGCATGACTTTTTTTTCAGTCTGATGCTCAACTTCCCTGCCTCAACACTTAACTACACACTGACTCCACAAGATTTATAGTTGTGCCACAAAGTATGTAATGGCCCAGTGTTTCCCTCATGACAAAGTGGGTGTCAGCAAGAGATTTGATGTAATTGGTGGATGGAGGACCCCTGATATCCCTCACTGGATTGAATAATTTAATAATAAACGGTTTAGTTTTTGGAGCCAGAAGTGACCATATTTGGACAAAAAGGTTGGAACCATAGCAGTCTGGAGGTTAGCTAATGTTAAGAACTTAGCTTATTGCTTCTGTAAAAAGGTAAATTTCTTCAAGCATTGTAAAGTAATTTTACTGACTTGTTAGTGGTAGTAGTGATACTAGTAGCATCAACTATAGTGGAGCTGTCTGTCAGAAAAAATGTATTATTATTATTATTATTATTATTATTATTATTATTGCCCCCTGTAGGAAGATTTGACCTTAGCATTTAGCCCCTCTTAAAGGAATAAAACACCCAAACATCCGTTAAAATCTGTTCAGTCATTGTCCCGCTTTGGGAGCAGCGCTTTTAGCTTTAGCTTAGCACAGTTGCTGTAAACCTACAATGTCAGTTAGCATGTCCTCCAAAAAAAGTGACTGATACATCTAAATTTTTTCTACATATATCTTGGGAGCCGTGTGTTCAGAACGAGTACAAATCTTAATGCAAAATCGAACGTGGCTATTACCTGGGCAGATATTTACTTGGAACTATATTCAGCCTCATCACAGGCAAAGCACCGCTAGATAGGAGCAAAGTTCTAACGCAGGACCTTTTACTGTCTATGCCGGTGTATTTTTTAGAAGACAATGTGAGTTGAGCATGTGTCGACATCGTCAGGAGACTCAAATGGTCCCTTAACACATGGCTTATATCGTACCTGGCACACACGTCACAGTTAGCATGGCACGGCTTGGAATTAAAGTTAGCTCAGCACCAAGTTCAGCTCAGCCTAGCCAGAGATGGAGGGGTCCAGCTGATGGAGCAGATCTGGTCCGGGCCCGTCAGAACACTCCTTTCCGTCAGTCTGGATACTAACACTCAGAACCAGGTCTCACTAGGTCCAGGTCGCTTTTGAATCCCTGCAGGACAGCTGTGAAGGGATGATTTGAGTCTGCGAAAGGTGGCTTTACATGTGCGACTCACATCATCTGGAGACTCAAATCATCCTTTCGTCCCTTCCACACAAACCCAGCAGTAGCATTAGCTGTTAGCACTAGCACTTAGCACATTAGGAGCAGTGAGCTACCACTGAAGGGACTCGCAGGGCCAACGATATCAGCACCTAGGTCAAGTCCACTGAAGGGGGAATAAGTCGATGTTTACATGTTTTTACGAACAAGCCCAAATCAAAATTGAAATCTTCCAGCTGCGTGGCAGATGTGCTAACCACTGCACCACTGTGCCACCCATATTCTCAGAGATATGCATCCATCAGAATTCAACCGGACATAATGTAAGTACTTTTTTAGATTGGAAAATGCATAAAAGGAAGCCTGGAGAAGCCAGTTTGATCAGGCCTGAGGCTGCTGATGTAATTTGTTTTCCTTATCTGTGATTTACAGGTGCTATGCCTAAATTTGTCAGTAGAGAGATGTTGGATCACGAGCCAATAAATACACAGACCCTGCACTAGTTTCACATGAGGCAGGAGGACCCCTCTGGTTGACTTCTGCTTAAGACTGCACACAGGTCAGGGTTGGCTCTGCTCACAGTCCAGATCCATCAGCCAGTGATTTGGAGGTGAGCCATCTGTACCCACTGCACCACCACACCACTTGAACCTGAGGTGTTTAGATTTAAGCAGGGGGGGAAACTTTGGTTAAGAGCTAAGCAAAGTTTGTATTTTTTTTTTAAATATTAATAAACAAGCTGTGAAACATTTTTATAGTGTCTATGCCAACTTTTCCTGTGTTACACCATGGTCTAGCAAATGCTGCCAGTGCCTAAAGCTAGCCATAAAAAGTTTAATAATACTGTCATAACAACTAGGAGATCAGGCTGATTCTGTTGGAAGGAAAAACAAGAAACAAAAAAAGAACGGTCCTTGAACATTTATATTTACCTTCAGGATTGGCATTTATTCGAGCGTAAAACATTAAATTATTGTGTTAAAATAATAGTTTTTCTCATGATTTTTGAGTTTCCATTTGTTTTCATATAAATGTTATTTCTGAAAGACAGGCTTGAAATGTAAAATATTTGAAGTATATACAGAAATTCCCCTTGATAACACAACTTATTTTCCATGATTAATTAAATAAGCCTGAAGGAAAACATGTTTTGCTATATTTGGGTGAATTAAAGGAGAGATTTCCTAAGAGACGAACATTTGTACCTGGAAGTTTAATGTATTCTTTGTTTGGAAATAACAAGCTTAAGAAGAAGGACCATTATACAACTACCAGAATATACGCATGCAAAATAAACAACAACCTTGGTTGTTAGTGGTAATGATGTGCTGCTCCTACCAGGTACCATGAATTATGTTTATTTCCCCTTTCCTCAAACTACATTTTCACTCTCTATCTCTGCAGCTGTGTAAGCGTGTGCCTCTGCATCACTGTTTAAAGTAATGAAGCAGGAGAGATTCAGAGGAAAACCACATACAAACAAGCAGGAGCAGAAAAAGAAAAAAAGAGACTGTATCTAAAGCAGGGCGGGAGATATCAGCCAACCAACCAGGTGGAAACCAGCTGTGAGCGAGCTGAGGAAACGTTCAAGGAAGTCTTACTCACTTCCCAGAAGGCAGGGCAGATTAGACAAATCACAACGCTTGGAGAAAGCATTAGTCATATCCCGGAGTGCCCTGCTCAGGAGAGCTGTGTGGCGCTGGAGAGTCAGGTATCATGGTTGAAATGATAACTCTGAGATGAATAAGTGTTTGCTGTGTGCACCTGGATCACTCAGCCAGCATCCTGGGGGAAGATGAAAGGACGATTGCAAACACTGAGACAAAATGGAGACGGGGAGAGCAAAGGAAATGGTCTTCTCCAGGTTTACATCAGTTCTGACATGCTATTTATTTATCTATTTATTTTAGGGCGGTCAAAATTAATGGATTAATGCAGATTAATCCATCATCATGATTAATCTGATTAAAAATTTTAATGCAGTTAACCCTTCTACAGCACAGAATGACTCTTATCAACGCATTTGGGGCAGTTTGTCCATGTACAGTTACCATCACACATGAACAAACAGGTAGTTGATCCAATAGTGACAGGCAGCAGAACCAACCCATAAAGATGGAAGATAATAAACAGCACATTCATCCTCTGGATGGAAATATGAGGACAAAAAAACCCCAAGATAGAACAGTCAACTGACATAAAGTATTATCCACACTCTGCAGGAAGGAATTTTATTGTCATCAAAGCACTTCCAGCTTCAAATACCACATTAACACAAAGCATACGTTAGTCTGGGATTCCGCTAGCACTTTCGCTAACATGTTGCACAGCTTGGAAAAACACAGGCATATATATTCCCTTTTTTCTTGAATCTGTTTGCTCATGCAAAATGAAACATGAGTAATATAGATTAAAAATGAATGGATATGTAATTGTGATTAATCCAGAGCAACCGTGTAATTAATCTGATTTAAAATGTTAATAATTTGACAGCACTACATTTTTTATTTATTTACCAAATTTATATTATTTTCAGGCTTCAGACAAATTGTAAGGAACTCAGAGTCAGGACCAAGGATATGTTTCTGTGTCATTGTTAATGTAGAAGAAAACACCCTGAGTAGATAGAAGTTAAAGAAGAGAGAGATAAAAAAAAAAAATGATGGCAGGCAGAAGGAGGTGTACAGGAGGACTTTGATGGTTGGAGCGACAGCTGGGTCCCTGGTGAGTGTCTTTGAAGAACAAGAGGAAGATGAGAAATAAATGCATTAATTGTAGATGCAGGTTAAAATGAAAGAGGAAAGATGGAGATGAAGGAGAAAGAAACAGATTGTGTTTGTTGACTCGCAAAACTCAAGCTGAGAGAGATGAAAGGCCTTGCAATTGTCACATCAGAGGTTATAAAAATATAAGTGAGGAGGCGATGGATTTCGCTTGAGGCCAAGACAGTGTGTGTCCACTTATATGAAATGACACGTGTCAGTTTATCTGTAAAATGACACATTTGTAAAGTGTTTTTTTTTTTCAAACTTTTTTGTAAGATCAGTCTGTAGAAGAAATTAGGTGTTTTATAGATGGAAAGGAATGTGTGAAAAGCAATATGTAACTACATTTGTGGCATCAAATGTATTTGAATAATATGTAAAGTCTTATTTTGGTTTTATTAAACTCAAAATTTAGGAAAGTAATTTAAAAGTTTATATTAATAAATGATTACAACAGCTATGAACACTTCAGCTTACAAAAATCCAAATTGTAAGGCTGTAGTGCTAAATTACAGGCTAACTAGCTAAGGAACAAGGCTAGGTGGCTAATTTATATGCTAGCATGCTGAATTACATGACAACAGGCTATGTTAAAAAAAACAAAACAAGATAAATTACAGGCTATCGGGCTGACCTACAAGGTAACTAGGAAAAAATACAGCATAACAGGCTAAGTTACCAGGCTAACAGGCTCAATTGCAGGATAACAGGCTAAGTAATGAGGCTACATTACATGCAAACAGGCTAGCTTACAAGCTAATAGGCTAAATCACAGGCTAATATGTTGAAATACAGGATTAACATCATAAATTACAGGGCTAACAGACTATATAACCAGTTAATAAGACAAACACTGCTTGCACATTTTCTTGTTGAAGCTGAAATTGTTCCACCTCAAATTTGGGCACTGTGTGACACAAGCTACCAGAGCAGTGAATGCACTTCCATTTATTACTAACTTGGGCTACCAGATCCCCCCAGTCTGTTTGATGTCCACGTTTGGCCCATGTACCTGAAACCCAAAAAAAAAAAAAAAAACACAGTACAAACACAGTACATGAAAGACAGCAAGTAGAAAATGGGGCAAACAAAAGAATAAAACAGTCCAGTCAGTCAAAGTAGAGTACTTGGCCTGTATACCACTAAAAGAAATATTTGCAAAAAAAAACAAAACAACAACACTATTTTGCATTTTATGGCCTTGGATTCATCTCCACCCCTGCTTATGTAAGCATACACACATTTTGTTAAACCCCGTCCTGCCTTCTCACAGAACTTGAAAAATCAGCTCTGCGACCTTGCATCAAAGTAATAAGATCTGAATCCAGCAGTGCAACTGGGGCGCTCTATTGTTTCTACATCTATAAATCAGAAAAAATACTGTACTGTATCTTTGGTTTCAATAGATGAATTCAACTTCCACTGTCTTGTATGCTGAACTTTTTCCCCCCTGAGACACTTGTCAATGTTTCATCATCCTCAATATTTCGTTCTGTGGCCTTGGTCCCACCTCAACTGTCTGCCAGCGATAAATAAATGATAGAAATCCAGAAAATAAAGACAGAAGAAGGCGATAGCTTATTCAAAGAGGGGCGAAAAAAGAGAAATTGAAGGAGAAAGTGAGACAAGGAGGATGCAGCCAAACTTTATTGGTATTTTAAGACAAGAGGTGAGGAGGAGTGAGACCGTAAATGTTAACAGTCTCTTCCTAAATCACTTGGTAGTTCTTGTCAAACTTTTGAAAGCGCCTGCATTTCTCATTAAGATCTACAGTTTTAAAAGCACGGTCACCGCTTTGACAGTGTCAGAACTCTTGCCTAACAACATTGCTTCACTTTAATCTGCTTTTGCCGACTGGAGTATCAATGATTTATCAGAGACAAGCGTGGTGTAGAAGGCTTGCTGCGCACTCGAAAAGCAGTTGAGGCTGTAGAAGTGGGAATAAAATAGCTGAAAAGCTCCCAGGTGCCTCTTCGCAAGGGACTGCATTTCTCAGGTGAGCAGTCTATCTATAGCAAATAGTGTAACCTAACTGCATAAATACCTCCCTCATACATCCCCCAACCCTACCTTCCTCCTCACACCGTTCCCCCAGAAGACGTCCTTTTCGGTTGTGGAATCTCTCCTCTGCAACCCCTGATTCCAGAGGCCCTGCACGTTCCCATCTTTTTACCATAGGCATTACCATACCTTTGATCGCACTCACCCTACCTTCTCTCCACTTCATTACCGATGCATACATCTCCCTCTTTTTTCAAAATATCTTTGTCCTAGTCAGCAGTTAGGAATGTTCATTTAACAATTGCCTTAGATGGAATTATAACGGTAAAAGGAGATGGCTTTGAAATGGAAATTGCGCTCATGGGAGGCCCCGGTGAGCGCTCTGGCGGTCTTCTGGAACCCGATGACGAACACCCGGGTTTCATTCCATCTGACATCAGAGGCAGAGGCGGGCCCGCAAAGAACAAACATGTCTTAGAGACAGGCACAGATAAGAGACAGACAGACACCCCTGTCCTTAGCTGACAAACAGCTGCATCGCCTCCCTCTCGTCTTTTATCCGCACCCTGCTTTGGCTTTCATCTGGCTCGCGGTTTGATGTGATGGTATTATTTACTCGTCATTAGAGGCAGAGGAAATTGTGTCTGTCATTAGCTTGATAACACCTCTGCCAGATTAGATGACAGACAAGCAGCACTGGTGGCCTGATTGGAGGAGGAAAGAAACTGAGGTAGTGCTAGGTGAAGAATCAGATGAGGGCGAAGTGATGAAACAGAAAAAGCAGCGTTAAAATAAATAAATAAATAAATAAATAAATAAATAAATAAATGGAAAAAAATTACCCGAAGCACTTCGAGCTAAAATTGGAAATTACCTGAGGAATACAGACAGACACCATAAATGTACAGTATCTATGAGAAATGACAATATGCCCTCCTGATCAAAAATATACCCTGCAAAACTCTAAATCTTACCAAGTGTTTTTTCTCATTTCTTGTCAAAATATCTCATCACACATAAAAGAAGACATAATCACCTAAAGAGTAATTTGTAAGTGAGATATAAGAACTTATTTTTAGACAATACATCTCGAAAATCTGATTGCAAGAAATCTTAGCAAGATATTTTTCACTTGTTCCACTGGCAGATTTTTTTTTTTGTTTTTTGCTTAATTCAAGCAAAACAATCTGCCAATGGAACAAGTGAAAAAATACCTTTTGTGTCGGTTCTTTGAAGTTCCTAGTTAAATTATTCTGTTTATACTTAAGTTCTGTTGACATTCAGTGTGGCAGTAAGTTTAAGATTTCCCTTGTACAAGGAAATCTGTTTCTTTACTGTAGACATGACAGTTAGTGGTGGGCAGATCGATACTAAGTATTGATATTACCAATACTTGTTCTATGGAATCGATACTTACGTTTCAGTTTCTCTCCTCTTGTTCAGTTACATATAGGCTCCTGTGTGTTGTGTTGCCCTGCTCGCTAACTTCGCTCCTCCCTCTCGCTCACTTTGCTCCTCCTCTCTACCCCTCCCCCCCTGCCTACTACACTACCTGCTGGTGCTGCTCTCTCGGCTTTTCAGGGTTTTTTTTTTTTTTTTTTTGAATAGCCTAATTCAAACGGAACTAAACCCTCAAGTGAAAAAGTAACTGTTTAATTGAAAACATTTCTCAGTTCTCTAATGTTTTCATAAGATAGTAAATAAAAGTATTTTTGTCTGTCATCTATGTCCTGTTTTTTTACTGTGGTCGTTGTGGAAACTAATTAAGAGAAAAATCACTTAATCATGAAAATGATAATTTCTTTAGGCCTATTTTCATTCAAATCTGGATATTCATGGTGCAGAGCCTACACTTAATGATAATACATGAAAAAGTAAATAAGCTGCTTTTGTAAAGGACAAGTATCGGTATTGGCAATACTGGCCTTGTATTTACTTGGTATTGGATCGATACCAAATTTTGTAGTATCGCCCACCACTAATGCCAATAAAATGCTTGGAATCCTGTGAATTTGATTCATTGGTCTGACTTCGGAGATCATAATTCTAAACACTATAATCATTTGAGGTCATTCTTGTAAAATTGGAAGGTAGAGATACTTCACAAATCCTTTTTAAAGAATGTGTGCCAGTAAATGGCAGATCTCTTATACCAGGGGACTCTGCCTGGTGTGGCTCATTCCATGCCAGGCGATCAAATGAAATGTCACAGAAGTGAACTGGAGCGAGAGAATATGGGCACACAAGACCTAAATGCAGACCTAAATGAATCTGAAACCCAATCATGTTCAGCCAACGCTAAAAGTTTAACATGAAGAAAATCCTCAGCTAGAAGAAATAAATTCAACTTCCAGTCAAAGAACGGTGACACCTTCATTCTGTTGGCTTTGTTTATCCAAAAATGTGGACAGAGGGAGCTGCTCACAGAATTTCTGCATCCAATTTGTGCCTTTACAATTGCAAACAATAGATCTGATTTACTGAACCTTAAATTACACCCATATCCAGGACAGTACCACAGAATATACAGTATTTTAATATGGATGAAAACTGTCAATCAAAACAAGACAGGTGAATGAACAGGCCGACAATATTGAGGCCAAAGTGGGAAATTGTAGTGCAGCATCCAGAAAGCAAAAATAGAATATAAGATCAACATAGAATAGGTAGTTGCATAAAAATGGTAGAAAAACAGTAAGGTGCAACAATAAAATGGAATTGTTCAGATTATGCAGTTCGATGCATATTGCACATTATTTTACCACTTCATTTACAACCTCTAACCCTATAACACCAAATGTATCATATTTGATACATGACTTTTGAAGCCCTCTGCATGATCAGTGTGATATTTTTGTCCTTGAAAAACCTGATGTATACAATTAGATACATGCAAAACACAGATAATCCACCGGGGGGGGGGGGATTCGTTCACCAGAGGCCTTTCCAGTGACACTACAAGACTGCCATTAATGAGGAAGGAGACAGAACTTTGCCAATTTTGAAAACAAATCATCAATTTATTAGACATGTTTGTGTTATACTCTATTTTTTTTTGTTACAAAATGATTTTTGAGCACTGAGACCTAAAGCATCAAATATGATACAAAATTGAAATTCATACATGAAAAATGGCATTTGAAAAAAAAAAAAAAAGTTATATTGCATTGGTTAATCTAAATTTCCCATAGGTGTGAATGTAATAGTGATTGTTTGTCTCTATATGTCAGCCCTGTGATGAACTGGCGACTTGTCCGGGGTGTACCCTGCCTTCGCCCTTA
>JAQQZY010000003.1:15750669-15766229 GCA_030068375.1 Ostorhinchus rueppellii | reverse complement strand
AATTGAAAAGTACGAAAAAGGGATGCATTTGGGTGATCTCGCAAAATTTTGGGGGGCTTGGAACAGATTAGGGCATTGACATGGAAAACACGTCTCTACTAACTTCCGGAATGGATTAATTTCACATACATGTGAAATTCTTTTTCAAACATAATTTTTTTATTGTAACCAAAAGGTGAAGAAACCTTTTTCCTCCCTCTGTTTTATTGGCGGAGGTGCAGAAGCAGGAACTAGCCTGTCACAGGCGCTGACCAGCTCATTGTCAGTAATAATTTATCAGTTTATTACTTCAGAGTTTGTTTGCCTCTGCGCAGAATCTGGCAAACGTCTACAGACGGTCAGCAGTCGACTACTTCAGTCGTACCTGTAGACAACCGCTTGGCAATGCTTTTCCATCACATCAGGCTGGCATCGTCTCTGGAGCTCCGAGAGGATCTGCGCCTCTACCGTTAGGTGCTAATATGCCTGGATGTACGCCACACTCATTTTTTTCCCTCAACTTTATTGGTCAAAATCTGGCTGTACATTCCAAAACAATTATACAGAAAAACGTTTTCTTTTGCCAGATTGAGCATCAACATCAAACTATTGCAGAACAATATTTATAAATAAAGTTATCCATGCGCCACGCTCATTTGTTCAGCACAAATCACTTCCTGTTTTAATAAAAAATGTATGTTTGACAAAGTATTTCACATATGTGTGAATGCTAAATCTGAATTCTGTCCCATATGGCCCCTCATACAGCTGCCTTTTCTTAATCTGCAGCTGATATATACATGCAGCATTTCACTTCTACGTTCTTTCAGTAATTGATTGACCAAAACACCTTTTTTTAAAAATCCTTTACAATTTTAATGCATTTCATAGCTGTGTGAGGACAAACCTAGTTTCAGAAATACTCCTCTTTACTAAATCTATATGGTTAATATGACACATTTACACCTACACAGATCTTCACAGGGTTAATTTGTGATTCTTAAAAAGCATGTTCAGCTGTACGTGAGGTAATAACTGAAAAACTGAAAAAAATAACATGGAAGAGGAAAAACAGTGATGGCAGAGGAAGACTTTTAAAATATCTTTTTCTTTTTTGTATTTTTTTCTGTATTTTTTAAAATCTTGACTGTGCGGTTCACGGTTTCTCCTGTTTTTATTTTTCTTTTTTCCTACGGTATGCTGAAACAAAATCGCAATAAATCACGGTATATAACTGCAGAACATAGTGACGCAGCACCATTATCAGGACAAAACTTTAGATCACGGTCGTATCCGAGTGCATCGATCCTCATTTAGCGTCTGGCTCACCTCTATTATTTTCTACATAAAAACAAATATTCACCTCTTCTGTGAAACGCACACACTTTAAACCGGTCCTTGAGAAGCTTTGAGAGCCAAATAAATAAATGAACCACCAGTGCATTTGAGGTTATTTAAGTGGCTAATTTGTTTCACTTAGATTAAAGTTTCACTAAGGCTAAGATTTAGAGAGAATTGATGATTACTCGTCTAATCTGGTAAATTCAATAATTTAGCAACATGTCTTGAATTTTGAAGTAGGGTTTTTATTGCTTTCTCTAAACCCAGATCCAGCCCGAACAGCATGTTTATATAAGAGCTGTAACTTCAAATATAAGAAATGATCCCTGCAGACCTCGTCAACTACATAAAAAAGAAAAAAAAATTCTTTCATGACTATCATATTTCATCAGCGTTCGTCCATTTTCCAGCCGTCATCTCTTCAAATACTGTAATTATTTGCTACATTTGCTTTACGCTGTCATCGTTCTGGGTACCAAAGCGCAGTTCAGTTTACTAAACCCACGCGCACACATTCCCTTTTGATCAGGGCCGCTCCACATTAATTAAGCCATGATTTACTTTAAATAGGTCTGATTAGCGCATCGATTAACATTTCAATTTCTTCAGGAATGCTTTATCAAAACCACACCTGGTCACTTTCTGAGACAGACCACATGCACCATGAGAATTGGTCGACTAATGAGCGCTCGGAGTAAATAAGATGCTATGTATTCAAAACACGATTGACTCTAATTGACATTGTGCGGTAAGCATATGTTCCCGTCATGTGCATGTTATATTAGCATTTGCATAAAAATAAACTACATTAAGAGCAGCTACTACAGGTTATTCCCTAGTGTTACAAGACTCCGATGCAGCCGTGGTTTTGCTGAGAGCCTAAGATGAACAATCAGGGGGAAAAAAATCCATGTGTGTGGCAATAATAAAAATAATAATAATAATAAAGCAATATCTATGATATGCGAAGTATGAATTCTTTTTATATTCTCAGCCTCAGGCACAGTGGTTAGCACTAACACCTCAAGTAAGAAGGTCCAGGGTTTGATTTCTGTGCATATGATAATTAAATGGTCACCCGAATACACACTGTGTCCACAAAGTCTCTTTACAATAAAAATATATATATATTACAAAGCAAATGATGAGATGTTAATAGGGCTGAATTTGAGCTGGATTGGGATCCAACACCTCCGACATTGGATCCCGAACCTATTTCTTTGGCTCTGACACCTCCGACATTGGATATGGCATTTCCAACATTGGACCCGGAACCTATTTCATTGTTGCTGGCGGCTCCAATGTTGGATCCAGAACCTATTTCATTGGATCCAGAACCTCCAACATCAGCTCCCGCACCTCTATGAAAAGATAGATAGCTAAAACTTTGTGCTGTGTTGTTAATCTTTATTCTCCATTGAAGCTCCACAAAAATCTTGTGTCCAGATGTATTTTAAGGCACATTTTAAGGGAAACAGATGTAATGGGGACAGTCTAAAATGCTTAACATAGCTTTATGTTGTAAACTGTAAACGTTTTCCCTTCCGCACCACATGTTTGAGTCCAGTCATTCACTCCGCCTTGACAATTTGTACATGAGACCAAGACAGAGAGAGCGAGAGAACTTATTAAATAAATTTGGTGATGATTGATCACGGTTTTCGGGCATTAAACTACCTTAAGCTGTTTTACACTGTTCCCTTTACTCCCCCCATTTTGAGTTGCCGGATCCACTCCCCCTCTGCGTCCCAGCGCCTCCCACTTTACACATTAAGCCCTGAATGTTAATTGGATTTGTTCGATGTAGTCAGTGGAATCAAGGTTTCTAATCACATTATAGGATCATGTGCAATCGAATCATCGGCCCATTTTTCTTCAACGGAAGATCAATTACCGCAAATGTTTCCCTTGACCTTTGGACTGAATATATGTCATCACAACTGGATAACCTTCAATCAACCATCATTGTCCAGGTAGGTGGTGCACCAACGCCGGGCCCGGCGTCACGAGGGTGCCAGGTGGGGCCAGGCACCCTCAGCTGCAAATTCTGCACCCTCACTTTATGTTCTATGTAAAGTCATGGAAATATCAAAAACAACAAAGATATTGGGTGAATATTATAATTGTGATAGAGATTACAATAACAGTATTGAAACACAGTCTTGCCCCCTTTAATATGAATCTGAACTCATTAAAACTTGCTGGTTTGCGAAGCGCTGGCGCAGCTCCAGTCTTCACCTGTCCACAGTGCAATAGTGCGGTCACTTCAGGACCATGGACAGAGCTGGAGTGATTTGATCTCAGGGGAACTCAAAAAAGGGCGCAAAAGAAAGAAAGAAAAAAAACAACACAAAAGCAGGTACGAGGAAAAATGAATCAGAACGGGGTTTCAGAAGACAGTGGCTACCTGTGCAGACTCTGCGGAGGCAAACCATGACAGCGATTCGGAAACTGACGATCTGCGGTCTCACCCGTCTCCATCAGCCGCAGAAGAGCCATAGACCTCGGCCGTGGTTTGCCCACTACACCCGCCACCGGCTAGCCCTGGCTGTCGGCTGGATTTAGGGACAGAGAAGCCGTCCCAGGTGGGGCTAAAATCCTACCCCATTCGGACCATTTAGGGCAAAACACGCTGGTTTCACAGGAGCTGGTTTAATGAACGGGAGTGGCTGGAATACTGATGCTGCTTTTTGCTTTCCATGTCGGGAGTTTACAATTAGTTCCAGTGCCAATAGTGACAAAGCATTTACTGAAACTGGCTTTATGTGTATATTGCTCGTTTTAGAGCTTATGGTTATTATGAGCTTTTATTTTGAAGAGATCGGTTACCAAAATTTAAAAAAATATGTGCATCCTCAAAAATTTCAATGGGACCCTCAGTCATTTCATCCTGGAGCTGGGTCTGACCACCACATTAGGGACTGCGTCTTAAATCAAATATTTCCAGACCAGTGGATTGGAAGGGATGGTCCAATTCCCTGGACAGATACAAGAAACAGGACATCAATGACCTGTAGCCAAAGTTCACCGGTGCCATTGACACAATTAATTAAGCCATGCTACAGCCAACATGGCAGGAGATCTGGATGTGGTTCATGTAACTAATGGTGCACAAAAATGCAAAAAACTTCAAGATCTACTTTTCATTTTGTAATAATTTCCACAGATTTGTCTATTCGTTTGCTTTTGTCATAAATTTCTTAGCTTATAAAGAGACTTTATGGAGATCCTGTGATGAACTGGTGACATATCCAGGGTGTACTCCACCTTCACCCATAGGTATCAGGGATAGGCTCTGGCACCCCCATAGCCCCTCAAGGAGAACGTACTTTGTAAAAAGGATGGATGGATCATCAGTTTCAGAGGGATATTCTGCATAATATAATAATTTATATCATAATACTGGGATGTTTCAGAGCATCTGTGCGTGCGTGTGTATGTCAGCACGATCCTGACAAATTTAGATGTTTTTAACGTTCCAATCTGGTACCTACAGTTTAGGAATACTCCCGTTTCCACATCAAATATCTCGGCAAGTTGACTGGGCCAATATTTTTGGCGATATTAGTTATTTTGGGATACAATAAGCACAGTACCATGCTGCATGTCAGCAAATGAAGCCCCCCCCCCCAGCTTTGCCAGACAGACCACAGTTCGGTGGATCTTCAGTGGATCAGGACACAGGACGCCAGTGAGTCACAATAAACCGTCATGTTCAGTCCTGGGTAAAACTCTCTGGTCCACTTCAATATCCACACAAAACAAAATGAGGTCCATTCTATTTCTTCAACACCAGTCAGATTAGTCAACTCATCAAGTAAAGTGTGAAAGTGATGAAGTCATACAGTCATAATGTCCGGCCTTTTCTCAGACATATCACCTGTACGGTCACTATGAATGCATTCTTTCCTGTTACTTTTGATTTCAATACAAAATTAAATCAAAATCAAATTATTATTATTTTTTAATTTATTATTATTATTATTATTATTATTATTATTATTATTATTATTATTATTATTATTATTATGGCACCAAATCATTACTCAAAACTTATCTCATGACACTTTACATATGGAGCCGGTGGGAACCAGACTGAAGCCAATTTACAGAAACCCAACAGAATCCTCCAGGAGCAAATGCTTTTAACTGGTGACAGTGGTGAAGAAAAACTTCCTTTTAACAGGCAGAAACCTGGAGCAGACCCTAAATGAGGGCCATTACATTTTTCCTAATCTATATGTTCCATCAGTAAGCTTAGCTCAGCTCCCCATTTTATCAGCTGGATTCCCACGGGTCAGTGCACTAGTATGATTTCATAATTGTGGGAAAAAGAACCTTTTTTGACCAAAAAATATAAACCTAAGAAGGCCATCATAGCACTTCAGTTTAATAAAAACCAAGGGAAGACTCTGGTTAAAGCTAATACATAGTCAAGTAATTATTTGCCAAAATGCTAGTTATATGTATAATTATTTTTTTCAAATAAGAAGGTAAGAGAATGTTATTAAGTGACACGGAGGCAGAAATGATGACCATTGCCAAGAAAAAGGGATGACTTGGTGGTGTTCATGTTGTAATATCAGTCAGACTCAGAATAATATTTACCATAGGACTTCTGTATTGTCCTCCAGAACTTCAACTGTTGCTTTTCCATTAGGCTTATGCACAAAATTTTACTGATATTTACTAAATGTTGAAAAAAACACAATGTCAGTTTTTCCATTAAATCACAAATGCAATGATTTGTTTATTTATCATCACAAGATTACACGGGAAGTCATTCCATAAACATGGTGACAAAGGTATGGTGTTGATTTGCAGATATAGTCATTATTATTATATATTTCATCTCTATTCTGTATTCAATTAAAACTGATTCGGTATCCTGGTATGTCCTTACATACTGCACCATGTTTATTTTAAAAACTCTTCTTCGCTTGTTGTAGCGTCCGTCCACATCCTTTTTAAAAAAAAAAAAATCACACGACTCTACTTGTGAAAAAAGGTCTTTCCATTGCAGTTTTCACAACACCTGAAAACCACCTCTTGCCAGCACAAAAACTTTTAATTGAAAATCAAGAGTTTTGGTGAAATTTCCATTTTTTAATCAGGTACATTTTTTATGCACAAGTTATATTTGCAATATTTAAGGGTTAATGGAAAAACAACTACTGATATTTGTTGTGCTGTTGCCAGGTTCTGAATGAGTGACCAACAAGCAGTCAAATACTGGCTTTGCTCTGGTCATCATGTCCGACAGATGCAGACACAAGGTGTTTCTCAAAGTCAAGGAAGGATCCATAATGACTTAATTTCCAGGGTGCTACATCATCAAATTTCACTGAAGGACTTTTTCAGCATCCGGAGTCTTACCAAGGAACCCATCCTTCATTTAGAGGGTTTTCAAGGACACTCCCGTGTCTCCTCTGGGATCATCTGTGATCTGTAAGCACCCACAACCTTGATTTATAGGACTGAAAATACAGTTAAATCCAAAGCAGCCCATTAGCTTTCACAGGTGCACTATGGAAGACTATGCTTATGTGTTTACGTTGAGCTGTTTTGGGACCTGTTTTTGTTGTTGATGTAACTCCATCAACATCAGTGGTTAAAAAGAAACATCTAGTTTTGTGTGAAACACCTCAATGCACTGCATCCACTGGCACATGTGATACACATCACCAAAACATACACTGCCTTCGTCCACTTTACTGTACTCTTTAAGAGTCATGTCAGAACATATTAAATGAGGTGAAACTCAGTCCAGTCTGGTCATGTTGAACCAGCAGAGACATTTTCAGTGACTCTGAACAGATGGTGGACAGAGACAGTTACCATGGCATCTGTTTGGTGTGTAGTCTGTATGTGTATGTATTTTTAGTCTGATACTTTTATAGTTATACAACAAACTCTCTTGACTTGTAAAATTGTCTTTGAACTGACAAACATCATATGTGTAAATAATACATAATCTAAATAGGATAAAAAAAAATAATAAAAAATTAGATCTACTCATGCCAGGGGTGGGATTTCTCTATTCGATCATCAAAACAATGCATTCAATTGGTCAGTTGCACCGTTTGTTTTGTTTTTTTTTGTTTTCTGTGATTGGTTGAACCTATTGAAGTACTCTTTAACAATACCCCTACTGTGATGAAAAGGAAGGAAAGTATTAAAGAAAAGGGCTGTTCTTGGGAGAAAAACCCCCCACATGTGATGAAAGTGCACTTTGAAATAAGAAGCACAGAAGGAAATCATATGTACTCAGCCATGGTCTGTAACATCACACTTATCCCACAGAAATTCCTCCAGATTTCAACAATTGAATCTTTTAATCCTGATCCTCACTGTAGAGGCTGGCATATCCAAATCCCTTCCAATCTTTTGAAAAACATTGTTTTGTAACCTTTTGATGATTTTCTCACACATTTTAGGGTAAACTGATGATGCTCAGTCCATCTTTAAGCCTTTCCTGGATGTTACTTTTGTAGCAAATCATGATTACAATTACCTGCCAGCATCAGTTTTTCCTCAATTTTCCATATTTAATTTGTCTGCACAGAAAAAAAGATGAAAGTATATTTAGAAATCACTGTTTGTTGTTTCTATGAACTGAATATTAAAAAGATGCATGCAATCTCAAACTTCTGCAGATGATTTAAGTAGTCATTTATGTGCGTGGCTGTAATTGCTGACCGCTGTAATTATGAGTCTCTTAAATTAAACTGCAGTTGATGATGAATACCACCTCTGCACTGACCCATTGTCTTACCTACAACCACTAACAGCAACTGCAAACTTCCACTCCAGCATACACACTGCTTTTTGTTTCAAACTAAAATACACTGAAGTTCTAGGTGATTTCTTGCACATGCTTTGGCATATGTGCTAGAAAAGGGACTTTACACACACCGTACACAGGCTAAAATGCTGTTTAAACTTTAAGGTTGCACTGTGAGTTAGCCCTTCATTGGAGGTACAGCTCCTCTGAACTTAAATAATGGGCCTGACAAGCGGAAGAAGAATGGGTGACCATTTGTCTTCAAACCGCTTGCCCTCTCAGCAGCTCAGTGACACAGCGGGGTATGTAATGAAGATGGTATGAGACTGGACAACCCTTTCCACTCTCAGATATGTGACTTGGAAGTAATGAGATTTTTGGGTTGCATGTCTTTCCTGGTTCCCAGCATGTGTCTGTCAGTGTCTCAGAGAAAACAGTAATGGGATTCAGAGATCCTGCTAAGGGCTGGGACTAAAGAGGCACTCGAGCACATAAACTTTCAGTGCATAAAGCTGTGTCAAGATTACACTAAGTCAGAGGAGAGCACTATGATCACTGCAGCCTCAGATTATACACTGCCTGGCCAAAAAAAACAGTCGCAACCTGTATTTCTCCAAGCAAATAGGTACAAGCCTCTTATTGGACTGCATGGGAGCTCATCTTTCAGCTGGCAACAAGTTATTTAACCCCAAATGATGCAGTGAGTAGCTTCTCATTTCTTAAACAACCATGTTGAAAGACACATACCATGGTCATGGAAAGATTTTAGGGCGTTTCCATACAGCATACCTTTCACATGTACATACTGGAGCCTGTGCCCAAGTATAAACGGGTGTCACAGGTCCAAAAGAGTAGGTGGCAGTGTCAAAGGAATTCTGTTGCTATCCTACCAATGTGGAAGTCAGAAGAAGACAAACCCTTACCTATCTGTTAGCCTGTTTGAGGCAAAGTGAAGCAGAGTGACATTTGTTGTCCTTGCGTGCGAGTGGTTCAGTTGATAAGGCAAGCCTATGCCATGCAGATCTGAGGCTTTTACAGGAGATGGTGTTGTGATGATAACTCACTTGCATTGTCAGAGTGTTGATTAGGTCACTTCTGGACTTGGCCACGGATCACATTCACATGGCACCGTACTGTGCTGGAGTATGGGCAGACCAGACCCAGGACTACCTTCTCAACTGGACTCGGGTATTGTTGCATTCACATGGATAAAATTAAGCAGCCTTGGGGGTCCAACATATCAGGACACAGACTTAAATACAATGTGTGAAAAGGCCCAAAGTCCGTTTGAGAAACTTCTAATCATTGGCATGCATCAAACAGAGAAAACATCTAAGGAGGTTGCAGAACTGGGTTAAGAACTGTCCAACATATTATTAAAAACTGGAAGGATAGTGGGGAAGCATTATCTTTGAGGAAGAAATGGTGGGGAAAAAATCTTGATTGATAATGATTGGTGATCACTTAAAATCTGGTGAAATCAAGTTGAAGAAGAACAACACTAGGCTATGTTTAATAGTGAAACTAAGAGCATTTGCACACACAATGCAAAGGGAACTCAAGGGATGGGGAATGAACAGCTGTGTAGCCTTAAGAAGACCTCTAATCAACAAGGCTAACTGGAAAAAAGGGCTTCAATTTGCTAGGGAGCATAAAGATTGGACTCTGAACTCATCTGACCTTCTTCCGTGGCTCCAGATTGACCCTGGTCCAGAGTGATGGGTGCATCGGGGTAAGAAGAGGGGCAGATGTAATTACCCATCATGCCTAGTGCCTACTGTACAAGCCTGTGGGGGCAGTGCTATGATCTGGGGTTGCTGAAGTTGGTCAGGTCTAGGCTGAACATTATGCGCCCAAAGAATGAGGTCAGCTGACTACCTGAATATACTGAAGGACCAGGTTATTCCAAGATGGCAACAGCTGGATTCATCAGGCTTTAATTGTGAAAGAGTGGTTCAGGGAGCATGAGACATCCTTCTCACCCATGGCTTGGCCACCACAGAGCCCAGACTTTAACCACACTGAGAATCTTTGGGATGTACTGCAGAAGGCTCTGTGCAGGCTGTCCAATGAAATATGAAAATGTGGGACCTTTTATTTGATGGGGACCTTTTTTGGGCCAGATTGTGTATATTCATGTCTCCATATTTACCAGGATATTTGCAGAAATCCAATTAGATAGAAATATGAGCAGACATAGAAGCAAGAAAGACAATGAATAATTTCATAACAAGCAGTGGAGTTTGCTGTAGAATGAGGCTTAACTGTTCACTAACAGGTTTTCACTCATCAGTGCTGTCATTTTAATCACGTTACCATGGTTTGAGATCTCAGCTGGTGAGAAGAATGCTGTTATGAAGAGTACATCTCAGGGAGCTGAGCCATGATAATGACTGCGATGATGTTGTAATGCCAAGTGGAGTGCAGTTGTGTGTTCATTTTAGTCACAAAAGTAACACACAGAGCGACATACCACAAGTGTGGAGTGAGCAGTTGATTTTGATGAGTGAAAACACAGACATGGTGTGAAAAGTGTCACTACCAGGATGCTGCCTCTGTTTTCAACAGACTTTATTGTCAAGGAAGACAGCTGTGACCCAATAAAACATCACTCTGCAGGAGCCCTGTGTGGAAAATTGTTACCAATGACAAAAACATTTTAATTAAGTGTAAAGCAAATAATAGTAAACTGGTTTCCAACTTTGTCTGACACCTTCCCTAAAGCCCCATCAGTTTAAATTTACCCTCCAACTTGTGTTCAAATTAACATTAAACCAAATATATTCATTTACTTACATATTTATTTATACTTTTAATGGTGTGGATTTGCTTTGGTCAAATTTGTAGCATCCTGTGATCTTTGAGACTGATACTAAATTGATATTTCAAATGTAATTTATTTTAGCTGCATGTTTCAGTCAACTGAAAACACCTTCCATTTAGCCATTAGCTTTTCCTTTAGCTAACTCATTAGCTCTTCATCTGCGATTTTGACCTATTTTAACACTTCATCACACATTTATTCATTGCACCCTTATAATATTTGTGTTTTGAAAGCTGTATCAAATTAATTACATTTTATATTTGGCTAATTTCTGGCTTACTGTGTACACGGACATACATTGGTACTGTTCAGTAAATGAATGGATTTGTACACTGTTGTTTGTTTATCAAGGTGATAAAAATTCTAATTAAGTGCAGCATTGGTCCATGATGTTTTCAACTGCTTAATAATAATAATAATAATAATAATAATAATAATAATAATAATAATAATAATAATAAATTACAGAAAAGTTCATACAGTTCAGTCAAGTCTGGACAATATGGATGGAATATGTGTGTTTAAGTCATTAAATATACATCTTAAATATTGTAAGGATTTTAATGAAGTGTTTGATGTTGCGGTTGAGTATTTTATTATGAATACTGACAGAATTCTTTACGTCTTCTGTTCATTGCGACTTGACCTGACGATGAAGAAGGTCCATGAAAAATAGACTTTGAGGGTTGAGCCGGTTTTTGGGACACTTCTGGTGGAAACATGAACATGATCAACTCCAGAGGACCTGAGGTTACCATGGGGTGATACAGCTAGATCAATTTTAAGTTGTTTCTGAGTGAACTTTCACCAGTGGGCAACATGACATCAGTTTATTATTGTGGTACTTGGCAGGCGTTCCTCATTAACAAACAAGAAAATCAACTGCTTTCATGTATTTTTATCAAACCGCCCTCACCAGTACTCCCAAACGCTTACGTAAGAAGGTAACGTAAGGTGCATACACCCCAGTTTGGGAACCACCTATTGTAGAATTTGGTGTTAATGTGATTAAAACAGTGAATCAGTTAAGTTGAGCCTTTTTCCATTTGCAATCAATATGCACCATTCTTTTGTGAGTTCTGGCCTGTTTTCCTAACGGACATAATTTTGCAGCGATAAGCACCCATCACATTTTCCTAAATATCCTATAAATCCTCCCGACAAGCAGTAATGGCTCTCTGTGCCCTTGCTGTCAGATCTACTTTGAGTTGGTGCTATGCCAATGTGCTATTACCCAGGATCTCCCATGGCAGGTAGTCTCCCTTGTCTAAACATCACTGCCCACCAAGGTAGAAAACCAACACTGTCATCCAGGGAATTAGAGCCACTCAGGAATATTCAAATTTTGACGGAAATATTTATCCTGCCAGATTCGATATGTACGGGCAGGTGTTTTAACAGGTTTCGGCAGGGCTTTGATGATGGATGACAGAGCTACCTACTGCAAATTAGGTCCAATCACTTAACATGTTAAGTGTGAAATTCCCTGACATGCTAGAAAGTACTGCACACTTAGATTTGTATTTTGTCAACCTACGCAACAGGTTTCTCACATCGATCTCTTCAGTTGAAGCTGGTGTCATGGTTCATTAGTGGGACTAGACCTCTCTGCTATATGGTTGGTGCACATTAGCATAAACACATATTACGACTTTTTGGCATGTCAGTGGTGATTTCATTGATAGAGGATCCTTAGGGATGCCCCTACTCTGATTCCACAATGATCGGCAGTTTGTTCCTCATATTCAGTGTAACTCAGAGATCCATTTCAAATTATTAAAGCAAATGTGAATTAATAGGAGCATTGCCTCACAGCGGTTAATGTCAAATGAGGCAATGAATTCTCTATCTATCTCTGGTGCTCTCTCTCTGTGCATGAGCACTCACGCAAACTGGATTCTGACTCAGGACGAGGCCATTAGCCCAAAATGAATGACACATTCCTACAATGCCAAAGGTCAGTCACCCCATTAGAAGTGAATAATTTCCACTAGAATAAAAAAAAAATTGCAATATCGCAAGTCTCCTGCGAGGAATCTATTCAGTTTTGACAGGACATTTTGACTAGAGGCAAAACTCAAAATCTATTCAGCAGTCAATTTGCCTTCCCAGCTCTGATTATGAGCGTTGCTGCAGCAACAGGGTTTGATAGCGGCTATAATACTGCCAGACAGTCCAATTTCTCTCCTCACTTCTTCACCATGCCATTCACACTACACACAGACACACGACACACACACACAGTCCGGCACTATATGCATAACCGCGATGATACACCATTGAGTCAATAACGGACTCAGAAAAAAGTAAATCACTTTCCCATATCTATGTATTGGTTATCACAAGAAATCCAAATGCATTTCACTTCGTCTGATGACAAACAAAGGCTTCGAAATGTAGTCGGCCATGACAGTTTGAGCAAATTAAAAGTTCTCAATGGTGGTGGCAGGATTTGAGATAGGCTCCGATAGCGTCTCCTTGGCTTCCCTTTCTTTCATTCTCTCCCTCTATTTGAGACTGCCTATCAGTAATTTGTCTGCATTGCCTGCCACAGACTGATTGTAATAACGCTTCTATTGAATAGCACAATCAGCCCTCCGGCCTTGTATGATTTTCCTTAGGGATTGCTTGCTCTGTCTTTACAAAACAGAACAGAGAGAGATTCCTATCGAGTGAGCATGCGCAGAAAAATATTCATTATCTGACGCTGAATTCAAGCTAATGTGCTTAATAAGTAAATTGTAGATCTCTGAAAGCATGACAAAGGCTATAGTTATGGATATGCAAAAGGTCAGTTCAAGGTTTGTTATACTCTTTTTAATACACGGCACCAGCACACTGCTTCATGTTAGAGAGTTATTGCTGAAGTATAAAAGGAGAAAACACTAGCCTTGTGCAGACTGCTGATATTTTTATACTTTTATAGTTTTGTAGTAAAAATGTCACCAAAGAACCAGCCCATGGCCTCTCCATGTGAAATGTGGATGCGGACAATGATAAAAATCTGCTATTTCCTCTGACGATGACTAACAGGAGAGACTGCTGTTTGCATGAAAAACACTTCCCCCTGGACACAAGCCACCAAAACAGCAAGGCTTGAAATTGAAAATTGGAATCCATCATCTAATGGCATCCACAGAGTGGGTCTTAAGTGATGATTGAAAGCTTTGGCGTGATGCCCAGTGGGGTTCTTACATGAACCCTTTTAGGTTTTAAGGTCTGCAGCATTTAACACCATGCTCAGGGAGAAACTATTTCCACACTTTGAAAGCTTTTCTTCTTGTCTGTTTTATCTGCACCTTTGCTGTGGTGATTGTAACTGGTGAAGTAGTGAACAAGCAAATTGAAAAATGGTGTATCTGTGTAGTTTTTTTTTTTTCTCCTTTGAGAATTCAAGTGACGTTTTGTTTACTCAATTTTCAAGGCTTGTTGTTTTGGAGCCTTGTTTTTTTTTTTTTTGTTTTTTTTTTTTCCTTTTAAAGGGTAAATCAAATATAAATCTAAAACTACTTGTGTACTATTCTCCAAGGATTGGAACGTTCAAGCAGGTGTAAAATAGGTGCAAACAAAGCTCCAATCAGTGATGTCAAAGCATTGATAGATGAAAAAAAACACCTGCTCTGACATCAACTCATGGGATTTCACTGCTTGAAAGTTTTATCCCTTATGGAATAAAGCTGAGTTTCTGCCACACACTTCAGTGCTGAATTAGCCTTGAAACTAGGCTAAAATGTACTAACTCTATAATAAATGTCAAGTTAATTGACTGATTTTAAACCATAAAAACCCAGTGCTACTTTTGTAGCAGTTCTCAAATGAATTTTCCTCTACATTTAACCTCGATAAATGATTTATCACCAGTTATTATAATACTATTCTCTGCAGTTTGCAGTTTTTCAGTGCAAATCATGTTTTTTCCTTGTATTTAATTTCTTGATCAAGCAGATGTTCATGGAAGCTCAGATTAACCCTTGTGTATTCCTTGGGGTCAATTTGACCCCTTTCCACTGCCGTCATCCATGGGAGGGATTCTGTTAAAAGACAAAAGAAAACTGAAAAATTTACATTTTCAGCAAAGATATCAATAACTGAACCTAAAAATAAGCATTTCTATCTCCTGTCATTGATCCAACTCCATGGGTTTTACTGGTGAATTAATGTTGTAGAAGATGATGATCCTCTGAACGTCCAAATGGGTCATATCTGATGACCATGAAAAGATGACAAACCGTATTTTACAACAATTATTTACATGTAATTGTACGTGTTCACATTACATTATTAACATTAGGGTCATATTCACAGGTTTGAGCTATATATCTGTGACAGTTCTTGTTGTTACCTCCGCCAAGGAGGTTATGTTTTACTGTGTGTTTGTTACCATCCGGCTGACTTTGATCGTTAGCAACATAACTCAAAAAGTTATGGACGGATTTTGATGAAATTTTCAGGAACTGTTGGAAATGGCACAAGGGAGAAGTGATTAAATTTTCAGGATGATCCGGAAGAAATCCTGCATTCTGGATCACTTTGAAATTTTCGTTAACATTGCAGTATCAATATTTCAGGTGATTATTAATGGATGTTCATGAACTTAGAGACACTGCTTAAGGGTATGGTCTCCTATGACAC
>JAQQZY010000003.1:15690946-15705325 GCA_030068375.1 Ostorhinchus rueppellii | reverse complement strand
AACAAAGCAGGTCCACTCACTGTTCATGCACAGGTGGACCTTACAGACCCTGGAGACCACATTGGACCTCACATTGTAGACTCACTGTCCTCACTGGAACTGTTGTTGTCACTGTTTTGTGATGTGTGCAGAAATGACTAGAATTAGTCACTGGCCCAATAAAGGGTTAACAGGTATTTTTGTCTCCCAATTTTAAAGAAAATTCTGTCTGAGCTTAATTTTTTGAAATATCTCCACAAAAAAATATCTGCAAACCGACAAAAATACTCCAACATATTGTGGTTTTTGTTGGACTTCAAACTGCACAAACCAAAGATGATACTGTCTGTAGCTCATGCAGAAGCTTGAGGTATCGCTGACCTCAATCTAATGAAGGTCATTCACTGATTTATACACTTGGCTGCAGGTTCATTACACAAAGCAGCCAGCAACACACACACACGTGCAAACTGGACACATGCAAACTCTCAGATGGGCAAACTAGCTCGTGCAGCCCATGTAACATGTTTGCCTTGATGAATATGCAATATGGTTTGGTAAAGGTGTTCATACTGTCTTCCACATAAAGTTATTGTTCATAATTAATTCATCAGACAGGGCTAGTTGTTTGTTTACCAGCTTTACCAGTTTCATTTATTTCCTGTAGCCTTTGTCAAAGGCTTCGTTGAAGGCTCTACAGGAAGTAGCTGAAACTAGTAAAGCTGGTAAACAAACAACTACCCCTGTCTGATAAATGAATGACCTACAGTAAATATGCAGTCTGGGCGTTTCTGCCAGAACGCGCAAAATTATTGTGAGGAGTAGATGCAAATATTAGCGTATGCAATGTGATTTACCAAACCTGAAACTGATTATGGTTGCTGATTTTACATCTATATTTCGCACATCTGAAAGGCGGGTTTAAACTGGCACAGCACCGCACAAAAGTGGCTGCTGTTGTTGTGGTGAAGAGGCGGGGCCTAGATACAACCAAAGGCAATGCAGAGAAGCAATCTGTTCTGCTCATGTCAACATTTTTGGAATGACAGAAGAAAGAATAATTTAATTGGGCGGTCTCCAAAACTTTGTACCTCAATCTTAGTTGACCACTCATGACATCAGTAGCGTGTGGATTTTTTAGCGAGAGCAAGCAAATTTGTGCCAGTTTTTTTTTTTTTTTGTGTTATTAGTAAATCAGGCCCTCAGTGCGTTCAGGGACTTCATTTTGTGAATGTGAGCCCTGTATGTGTAACACTTTGTCCACTAAACTACAGTCACTGTCATATTTGTGATGTATTAGCCCACATTATGCTGCGTTTCCACTACATGGAGCCGGCTTAACTCGACTCGGGTACCAGGTGCTATTCCTGGAGATCATTTCCAGTACAGGATCCTACAAATGTAGAGTACCTGGTCGTCGTACCGACGCAGCACATAGCTTCCATGACATCAACTGCAACACGACATAGCTGGGGGTAAAAACAAAGAGGACAAGGAGAAGAAGAAGAAGAAGAAGAGCAACAACAACCACGTGATACATGCACACAGTGGAGGATGTCGATGGGATGGCATTTTTTTGTCCTTGGTATGTGGCTGTTTGTCATTACTGTTTTGCGGACTGATTAACCTACCGGTATATTTACTGTAAACCTCTGAATCTATTATTTTTAAAAATGGTGGGTCACACATTGATAACGTAATGATGCAGAGGCAACTTGGCCAATCAGTGGTCTGCAGTGTCCACACATCATGTTTTGATATTGGTTCCCCCATTTTCGAATCTTGGCAAAGACGATACCAAAAAACTAGCACCGGGTCCCAGATTCCAGGTCCTATTTAGTAATGGAAACGCAAAAAGGCCAAGTCGAGTCGTGCCAGGACCATGTAGTGAAATGCAGCATTATAGAGACAAAGAGAGTGGGTATAGAGTTAAAAAAAAAAAAAAAAACAAAAAAAGAGTTGTGTCTTGTTTCCGCAGCCCCACTGTGGATCATATCCAGGTACATTTGCCACAAGTCTCCAGCGCGCGGTGGCAGTAATGGTGCCCCTCGGCTAGGACTGTGCGCTCTGCTCGGTGTGCTGTGGAAATCACCCAAGGACAGCAGGCAAAAACACATTTTAACCCACGCTGGTGACATCCATCTAGCCCTTGACACCGCAGGCTCAGACCTGTCTCCTCTGCTCAGCAACAACATGGTGGATCACAATCACAGCACCGACTTAGCACTTCAAACACACACATATAGACACACACACACACACACAGTGGACCAGATGAGTGTAAAGGAACTATATGAGGAAAGTATGCTCAGTTAAATATAGAAACAGTCGCCTTAATGTGACCTGAAGCATGGAAACTGAACGATTACTGTCAAAGTAGCATGAGCTTTATGTGATGTGATGACTTTGTTTTCATGCGTCATGTAGCTTTGAGGACCACAGTAAAGAAAAAAGAACTCTGTCTCTGTTTTGATTGGTCCGGACAGGATGATTATAAAGTTAAAAGGTGTACTTTGGTTACAGGTAAATCTAAGTAAATCTCAGTGCACATTACTCTAAGCTGTCCTGGCAGGCTGCTGCCGAGGTAAGAACCCTGTAATCCCTACTTAGAAGCTCAAGAAATAACCCTCATCTTGATTGTCTTTCTCTTTTCTTGGCTGTTTAAGAAAATCAATTCGGAGAGTAAAGTGTTTGCACAGGCGATTAACTCCAGCTAATGATAATGAATTAGTGTTATACTGCTCTACCTGCACAGCAAATACATGTGTATGTGTCCTTGTATGACTCCAGGATGTGGTTTTTACGACTTCACTGCCTCTGTTTAGACAAAGAATAAGCAGGAAGAAAACTGTGAAAAAGACCGTTGTTTGTTTCTTTCTCGGTACATTAAGGAAAACGTATTGTATGAACACTAACAACAGCTGTTACCTGCCAGTGCATTTATACCGATAAAGAAAAAGGAATGGTGCCGAAAGACAACTAAAAGCGTTTCACTCACCGTCATTGTGTCAGATCTGAAGTGGAAAAATGATGGGATTGTCTCAACTCGCCTCGACTTTACTCAACTTCAGTTTTGGCACCACAACGCTGCATTTCCACTGCAGGTGTAGTCAGGGGCGCCGCTAGCAATTGTGGGCCCCCTGAAAAGTAACCGTTGTGTGGGGGGTGGGGCAACTACCATAACTACTTTGGACATCCGACTGCCGGCCTCTACACCTCTGTTGTACCCCAGAGCTTACGCAGAATTTTCTTAAGTTCCAACCTGTATCTGCTGGGGGCCCTGGAATGCAAGGCCCCACGAATTTGTCATGTTCACCCCCCCTCCTTACGCCACCCCAGGGTATAGTACTTCCTAAGCGTGGTTGAGTGTCATAGCAATGCTGCCTCAATGTATTCTGCTGTTGTCTACACCAGAGTCCTCCACAGTTCTGATTTTAACAAACCAAAACCTCCTGTCATATTCAAACCCATATCCAACCTGTTTTCTGACAGAATTAAAATCAAATTCCGCACCCGAATTGACCTGCTATAAATAAACCGGATATCCGAACCAAAACTGAATGAAAATCAGTCAGCCAAAATTAAATATAAACGTTCATTGTCACAACAATTGAACAGTGATGTGCAACTTCAGTTGAAGGCGGAGCCAAATGAAAACGTGGCTTAACACAGAGTCTTAACACAGAGTTTGTTGGCACATGACGTTTTGTAGCCTAATGTAATCCGCAAATTAGACCCGCGCTCTCCTGCGTCTGACCCGAAGCTGTATCCGACAGAGCACAAAATGTTTCACCTGTTTCATTAATATTTGCGGTTCACCTGCCGGTACCTGAACCCATGCAGGGCTCTAACCTACGCCACATCTGCAGCTACAAGCACCTGTTAAACATTGTGAATTTTCATTGCTAGCTATTTTAAAAGATCACATGCAATACTAGCGGTGTCATCCAGTAACTTAAGCTATAGCCCGTTGTGAAGTACTAAGTCACTGCCTTGTCAGTCAGTGACATGTTGCGTCCTTCACGGGGCTGTTCCAGTGCCGATACTGACGCAGTAATGTTGATTTGTCCCATTACCTGCCTGATTACCAGACCCATTATGGGCCGGGTCTGGTTTGCACAGGGCGTAAAATTAACACCAAGCACCAATGGCAGGAACAAAATTAATTTAGTGTGTAAAACGAAAACTTCACCTTCACCTCTGTTTACACTTGTATTCATACAGCATTCTAGACAAATATGTCTAGGTCTGTGGGGTTCATTTCATTTAGACTCAATCCAAATGATGTTTTTTATTCTTCTGTGGGCCTGGAAAACTGATTCTCTGTAACCTTGGGAGGCCACAGATCTGTGTAAGTTTGGTTAATGTTCATTAAACGATCGGTTCATTGTTATCCTTAAATCCTGTTTCAGGTCTGTTTTGTGGTCAAGGTAATAACCAATGTAACAAACACAGAGTATTGAGAACTGGACTCAGATTTATAAGTAGAACTCCAACACCTCCATCCACCGCCTGTTGATTAAGCGACTTAACAAGGGGATAAAAGCAGGACGTCTCTGTGGAGAATCTTTCGACCACGGACCACCACCGTCTGTGTGTGTCTGAGGTAGAGTGAGATGACCTGGCCTAACCTCCCACTCGCCTTATAATGAAAAGCCGTCTCTTCGCCAGAAACTCTGTGACCTCAATATCCTTCAAACTTCTAAGACTGAAGAAGGCTGGCCCCTCTTCTCTTTTGGAACTTCTGTTTTTCACACACACATAAGCAATCGCAATCACAAAGGATATTACACTATCCACTTAATCAATCAGCAGCCCACAGGTGCATTTACCTTTTCCATTTCAATCATGCATCTAATACACTTCCTTCTTCCTTGAGTGATGAAGGTAGGTGACTGGAAACTCAGTAGAGCACATGTGTCGCGTGTCACATTTTATGACTAATTACCACACAAACGGAGGCTTGATTGCAATTTCCACTATGACTTTCCGGAAAGTGTTTATGTATGTAGTGAGAAAAAAGGGAGACCAGAGGGTTAATGGTTTTCTGTCAGTCACAGAGGATGAGCAAGTCTTCACCAAGGAATTAGTGTGCAAAAAAGATCAAAGAAAAATCCCTGATTGTTGCCCGTTGCCTATTGACAGAGTGGCTGAATAAATGGATGGATGAATGAATGAATGAACACACGCTCACACCCTGAGTTGAAAACCTGCTGAATGATCCTGCTCATTATCCCTCTGTCTCAAGAGACTCTAGACTAAGATAGAAACAGAAAATGACTGATGGAAGTGCATGAAAAGGAGAGAAGATAGTCAAAAAACAAAGGGCAGAGGGATATAAAAACATGGCAAGAAGGTGGGGAGTTCCATTCCAACACTAGTCAATGGTGGGACCTTTCTGTGGGAAGTTTGCGGGTTTTCCCCATGTCTGCATAGGTTCTCTCCAGGTACTTCGGCTTCCTCCCACCATCAAAAGACATGCACTGATAGGTTAATCAGTTAATCTAAATTGCCCATAGGCGTGAATGTGAGAGTGATTGTTTGTCTCTATATGTCAGCCCTGTGATGAACTCGTGACTTGTCCAGGGTGTACCTCGCCATCCACCTTAAGTAGCTGGGATAGGCTCCATGTGACCCCCGTGACCCTAGTGAGGATAAATTGGGTTCAGAAAATGAATGAATGAAGAAGGTAGGGATGGAAATTGAGAACCGGTCATTTTTGAGAACCGGTTACCATTAGCTCAATTCCTTGGAATCGTTTGCTTGCCTGCTTAACAATTTTGCTTATCAATTCTGCCTTTGTTGCTCATGTGTGATTTTGTCACTTGTACACTGCATTGTTTCAGTTTAGAATGTAGCCAACATGGCGTCAAGGCAGAAACGCTCCAAAGTGTGGCTATATTTCACGCAAAAAGATGGCACCAGGGCCATTTGTAACACTTACAAAGCTTCCATTTCTTCAAAGAGGGAAAATTAAATCAACTAATCAAAGTTCATTGTTTATTGTTATTAAAGTTCTATATGGCACTTTACAACAACAGAATGAAGACCAAAGTGCTTTACATCTAAAAGCATGATTCAATTATAGGATGGCACAGTTTAATCAAATTCTATAAGTATGCATAAACCAATTAGACACAACATACAGTGATAAAAGACAATCACAAATTAAAACCTAATAGTGCTAAGTGCTAAGGGTTAAAACCAGTCTAAAATGGTGTGTCTTAAACATGGGCTTGAACAGGGACAGGTCAGTGAGGACTCTCAAGTCAGGACGCAGTGAGTTCCACAGTTTTGCAGCAACAGCAAATGCACGATCAACCCATTGTTTGTGTCAGGACCTGGGGACACGCAGAACCATCTGAGAGGACAATCAGAGGGCTCTGCTGGGACAGTGGACTGATAACATCTACGATAAACAGGTACGAGCAAGACCATTTAAAGCTTTAAAAACAAGCATTAAAATTGTAAAATCAATGCGATGGCAGACTGGGAGGCAGTGATTATTCATCCTCACCTTCTCCTTTGGCCTCTGGAGTGCCACAAGGGTCTATTCTTGGCCCATTATTATTCTGTCTGTACATGTTGTCTCTCGGTTCCCTCAACATACTATGGTTGGCCCAAAAAAAACATAAAACATTCGTCCATACAGCATGCAATTAATTTGCTGGAATGTCACGTGTTTGATATGCAAACACCAGGATGTCATCTGGTTCAGGTTCTAGTGGGGTTGGGGGGCTACAAATATCCTGCCTCCTACAATTAAAGTTTCTGAAGAAAGAGACTAGGAAAATAGGGTGTACAACAGTGGGAGACAGAGGAATTAGCAAAGCGTCTTCAATTTCACTTTCAGTTTCACTTTGTACGGTCGTATAGTGTGACACCCCCCCAGCATCATTTGTTATTATTATCTGTGCGTACGGTAGGTTATGTTTTTTGTGCAGAGATAGAAATATATAAATCCACCTGTACTCTTATTCCCTCACCCAATGAGAATGGATACGGAATTGGATTGATGACCAAAAATCGATAATGGAATGGGAATCATTAAATTCTTATCAATTCCCATCCCTGCAAGAAAACCAGTCGGGTCAACCAACCCAGATTGTGGGCAGGTCCCAAGTTTTATTTTGTTGTTTTGTTTCCTACCCGCCGCCTGCCTATATGGTGGTTTTCCTCCTGTTCTCATCTTTCTCCCTGGAGATGAGCATGAGAAAAAGACTAAAAAACACTTGTGAGTGAAATGGGGTGGGAAAGAAAGGCTTAGAGTGGCGGCAGCATTGGCAGTGGAAATGGCATTTCTCTGGAGGAGGCATCCTCTCCATTATTTGATGAGATGGAGGTGGAGGCAGGGAGCGACTTAAAAAAAAAGTGTGAAAGAGGCGGACGTATGGAGGATGGAAAAGGTCAAAGGGAAGCTGGTGAGGGCAGGAAGATTTGGCCAAATGGCAGCCACTCATTTCACAAACAGAGTCTCTCCTGGTGGTATGTTCTCCCTGCAATTTTCTCTTGTTTGAACTTTTCCTCTGAAACAAGCCTGGATATCATTCCTCCGGGGGATAAAATACAGTGTTTTAAAATGCCATTTAAAATGCTCTTATACCTACCACTCTTCTCTGTCCTAGAAAAAAACAAAGCAACCACGTGATGGAGCGGCAGCATTTATGCAAAATATGGTAAAATGTTATGAAACAAAACTCTTCTCAGTTGTTCTCCCATGTGCAACCCAGTTGAGAACAAAGCTGAAGTGATGATTTTTTTTTTTTTGTGCTTTTTTTTCTTCCATATTGTACAAACACAGCTGCATGAGTATTTCCGAAGTAATTCACAACCTGCTAATATTCACCCTTAACCCCTAATAGGGCACCATTGACATACCTTATAATCTTATGCTACTGGACATCGTCATCTACCTCCTTGTTGGTTGGCATGACAACAGTCTCCCTCCTCTTACTGTAAAACATACGAGCAGCACTTGCTAAAAAGTAAACACATGCAATAAAACAACTGTTAAAAAGGTCATAAATTGACAAAAAAAAAAACATTCACTATTTACAGCTTCAAAATATCAATAAAATCGCTTTGAGTCACTGTATTATGTTTAAAAAAAAACCCAAAAAACATGCTTCTTGACCTCACTGAGGCATGGGAGTTGACCCCATATTTAATGTTTGGAGGAACGACCAAAAATAGTCACTTGCCCGATAAAGGGTTAAAGGATCAATACTACTTCTGCTTTCAGCTCCTCCCTCTACAGCAACTTGTCTTCTTCCATTTAACTCTGTCTCCTTCTATCTTCATGTCCTCCGCCACCACATCCTTAACCCATAAAGACCCAGTGTTTCTTTTGTGGCACTTCCCAGATGAAATCTTCTGTCTATTTAATCTTTGCTAAGTGATTTATCACCATTTATTCTAATATTTTCTATCTGCATTTAGAAGTTTTCACTGTAAACCATCTATTTTGATTTCCTATATTTATTAATTTAGATATTCATGAAAACCCAAGAGTTTATTCAAAGGGTATTATATCAAAAACAGAGGAAATTGAGGAAAATTTTACTTTTTCAGCATAACAGAACATAAAGCAAGTGTGTCCATCCACTGTCATTGAGTCAACTCCATGGATTTTACTGGTGAGTTAATGCTGTAGAAGATGAAGGTGTTTCCCTGTTCACTACGGAGCTTCTGAACGTCCAAATGGGTCATATCTGATGACCATGAAAAGATGATAGACTGTATTTTACACCAATTACTTACATGTATTGATAGGATTAATGGATAAACAGGTATTAATCAGTTTAGGTCAGTAGATGGTTGCAGTCACCAGTGGAGGTTTGGGTCTTTATGGGTTAAATTTCCTCTTTTCCTCCTGCCTGGTAGCTCTATCTTCATCATCCTTCTACAACTTTATTCACTGTCCCTCTGCACATGTCTGAAGCATCTCAATCATCTTGTCACTCCCAAAGACAATCTCAACTTCAGCTCTTTTGGTGGTCAGTGCACCGTTTCTAAACTGTCCAACATCGCTGGTCTCAATACTGACCTGTAAAGCTTTATCATACAGTACTCCTAATGGTTTTCTCCATCATTTCTACCCTGTTGTCACTCTTCACCTCCAATCCAACCTCCCCATTGCTCTGAACAGTTAACCCTCAACCCTTAACCCATAAAGGCCCAAACATCCACTGGCAAACCAATATCATTTACTGATCTAATGTGAAAGGAACATGTGTTTTAGTTTGGGTTTTTTTTTTTACAGCGCTTCTCAAGTCAGCCAAAGTGCTTTACATTATTGATCCATTATTCATTCACCCTCACATTCTCCCTCTGGTGGTGGTTGCCACAGCTGCCCTGGGGCAAACTCATGGGAGCACACCATTTCTCCGACCACCACCGAGCATTCATTCGTATTCATACACCAGTGTCTGGAGACAAGGAGGGTGAACCCCACACACACGAGTAACCCCTGACTGGTGCAAAAGCAAACATCACTATCACGCCTGGAAACAGACGTTAGTTTGTTTTATGTTTTGTCTCATCATTTCCGGTTTTATTTTGTTAACTTTCCCTCCTGTGTCGTGTCCTCTGTCTTTAGTTCCCTTCCTCTTGTTTTCCCGCGACCAGTAATCATTCCCACCTGTGTCTTGTCAACCAGCTGTGGTTAATTGTCATCCCCGCCCTCTTGTGTATTTAAGCGCTGTGTTCACTCCAGTCTAGTCCCAGTTCGTTAACATATTCCTCGTGATTGTTTCGTACCAGCATTCTGTCTTCTTCTGTTTCCCTGTGTATGACCTGTTTCATGTCTGACCTCCGAGCCTGCTTTCTGCCCGCACCCTGGATGATTGCCTGATTTTTGGACCACCGAACCCACCTGTACCTCTGCCTTTCCGGACGGACCACTGGAACTGACCCTCACCTCCCTCACGGTATTTGCCTCTGCCTAATCGTAGTCTAGGAACTCTCTCCCTGCTCGGTTTTGACCTGTTTTTGTGCTCTGACTAGAGCCAGTCATCCTTTTTGGTTCCCGTCCCTGTTTCTCTGCTCACCTGGCTTTTTGACCACGGACCGATTATCTAACCACGGCATTGGACCAGCCCCTGACTACAATCAAGATAGCAATATGAATTGTTTAATTGATTGTATCAATAAACTGCATTTATCTCCTGAACCTATTCCTTCATGTGGTTCTCTGCAATTGGGTTCCTGTTCTGAGTTCAGACCTAACAATCACAAATGCCATGTAGACAGTATTTAAGAAAACATGCATTTACCTATACTTACATATTTTTTAAAAAAGAATAAAATAAATAACTACTCTTATTGTGAATACACCATCAGTCTTTCAAAGTGACCTTCCTGCAGCAGGTCCACCCTCCTGAAAAATAACAGTTTAACTGCCATCACTGATGTTTTATTCATTTTCAGAACAACAAAGGCCGTCAACCTTGGTGACCCTTATTATCCACATTTTTTATGATGCGAAACTGTTGTTAAATCACTTTTAAAATGTTCGAGTGAGAATATAACTTTAATGAGGACATTAATCAGATTAATTTCAGTCCCAAATGAAGCTATGTGCAGATTGATTGTGCAGCAAATTACAGAGCTGTTGTGCCGACATTAAAAAATCTAAGAAAATATGGAAATGACTATAAATAGGCACAATGTAAATGATGAGATGTTGAAATTGCAGCAAACAAATCTGCATTTACCTTCAGGGTTTTAAGAATCCGCATGCTGATGAGGGTTTATAGACTGGGAGAAAAATCAATCAGAGAAAGCCCACACAGTCCTCAACAATCTGGTGTCTCCACTCACCAAAAAGATACTTCAGAAATTAGATTACATGGAAAAAAAAACAAACAAAAAAACAACAACTTTTAAATACAAAATGAAAGGTTTAGTTTCAGGTTTTAAAGTTTATTCAGTCATCCTCCATAAAACAAAACATACAATCAATGAGGTTTTTGTTTACCATTGTTGGTATGTTATTATTATGGTATGTGTCACTTCTATTACCATTGTTGGTATGTGGTCATTGTTGTTTACTATTTTTGGTTTGTGAGGGTGAGTGACATTGAAGGCAAGGAGGGTGAAGCGTGTTGCACAAGGACAACAGCTGACCTGGGGAGAGCGGGATTTGAACCGCCAACCTTTCGGATATTGGACAATCTGCTCTACCGCCTGAACCATAGCCGGGTGTTATGTTATGCTTTGCTTTGGAAAAAAATGTTTTGTTTTTTTTTACCTCTTAATTTATTTTTTGCTTTAGATTTGTATGGTGCTTGTGTATTTGCTTTGGTTCTTTGTATTCATGAGATGTTTTGGTCCTTCCTTATGTTCGAAATGAAATAAAAACAAACAAACAAGGTTGATTTTAAGTCAACCGACTGAACTCTGCTGAGACTGAAGAGGCTCCAGCAGAAAATAAATACACCCCTCACCTGCATTCAAATCAAAATGTGTATGGCCTGAACATTGGGCGGTTTTTTGCTGAGTGGGCGGGTTTTGGAACGTGATTGGGCAGAAATAGCTCAACCAAATTTGGTAACACTGCCCCTGAACTGAAATGAGTCAGACACCCCTGCTCTAAGTGATTAATCCGTGTATCATTCGTTCATTCGGTTTTGTTTTTTTAACTTAAAACTGAAAAACAAAAAAAACATTCTTTTTTTTTGTTTTTCATTTTCAAAACTAGAATGAAAAATGGATAACGATTCATTTTTCCATGACCTGATTTTGCGCTCAAATGAAAAATGGAAAAAATGGATAATGGTTAGACATGCTGTATGTATGTATGTAATCCTCATCGAATGTTTGTAATTTTTGTAACTGTAAATGAATGAATTAAAAAAAAGTTAATTCCACAAAACAAAGGCAAAATTATTGTTTTGCACGAATGCAAAATGCTTCCGTATAAAACAAATAAACAAAAACTCACCTGCAAAATAACAGATCTTTTCTCTGTGAATCCGTGTATCATTTGTTCATTTGTTTTGTAATTTAAAACCATAAATCAAAAAAGTAAAAAAAATTAGTTTTTTTGTTTTTCACTTTCAAAACTGGAATGAAAAATAGATAACAATTTGTTCTTCCATTTCCGGATTTTGTGCTCAAATAAAAAATTGAAAAAATGATATAACGGCTGTTTCATCATCAGAGAAAAGATCTGTTATTTTCCAGGTAAGTTTTTTTGTTTTAGTTTATTTATTTGTTTTATACGGAAGCATTTTGCATTCACGCAAAACAATGATTTTGGCTTTGTTTTGCTGAATTCACTTTTTTTTTTCATTCATTTACAATTGCAAAACTTACAATCACTCAGAGGATTACAATCACTCAGAGGATTACATTCAACATGTCTAACGGTTATCCATTTTTTCCATTTTTCATTTGAGCACAAAATCGGGAAATGGAAAAACGAATCGTCCGTTTTTCATTGTAGTTTTGAAAATGAAAAACAAATGAATGGTTTTTTTGTTTTTCGGTTTTAAATTGAAAAACAAATGAACAAACGATACATGTCTTGTGGTTTCAGTTTAACCCACTTACTTCCACTGAAAAACACAAAAATGTCCATTTTCGTTGCAGCAACCTGTAACAATTAGCATGTGTCCTCTGCTGTCGTAAAGGGACGTTAAGGTCACGGACTACTTCTGGGTCAGACAGCTGAACTATATTGAAAATAGCAAAGATGATGAAACAGCCGTTACATTATTTTTTCCATTTTTCATTTGAGCACAAAATCGGGAAATGGAAGAAGAAATCGTTATCTATTTTTCATTCTAGTTTTAAAAATGAAAAACAAAAAGACTAATTCTTTTATTGTTGTTCTTTGATTTCTGGTTTTAAATTATAAAACGAATGATGCGCGGATTGTGATCGCTGGTGTGATTTTCTCCTTTTGTTTTTGTCTCCTAACTTCACAGCACTAAATGGAGAAAATCCATCTGTATACGATCTCAGATGTCACAGATGATATAAAATGAGAGCCGTCTAGACAGAATTAGTGCTTTCAGTCAAACAGGAGAGGAAGTGAGCCAAAGAGGGACAGAAGATGTTAAGGGGATTAAAAAGGGCATGGAGTGGAGCCCCAGTCTGCTCTCATGTTGTAATGCGAGTGCTGTGTTGCGCTCTGTCTTCTGTCAGTCAGCCCATGCAGCAGTGAGCCTGTGTGAGCTACCTCCTTCAAAGTGTGCTTTTTGCCTTGGGCTACTGGTGTGTACCACTCTCTGATTTGGTCTTTATATCAACCCCCCACCCAACACACCCCCTTGACATACACGCACACACACACTGACACCCCTCATCACTACTGTTAAGATCCATCTGGGTCCTCTGATCAAAGGGGAGAGAAGCAGGGGGCTCCGAGGACATCTCTGATTACCACAGCCTGAGGCCAGCCACCATATCCAGTCCAGCTTTATCCCACAAGCATCATCATCATCATCATCATCATCATCCAGCGCTGCAATCAATACGCCCTGTACAAAGCCCTGTAGAAGCTGCCGTCATCCTCACGTAAACATGTGTCATACATGATTGCAGAATGTAGGACAGAAGAGTCAGAACAGTCTGCATGAGGCTGTTGGAGCAGAAAAACAGAAATAAATGCAGGACTGTGTTAATCATATAGTCTATTCTAATCCAACTTTATTTGTAAAGCACTTTAAAACAGCCCCAGTGGACCAAACTGAAAACATTGTGGAAAAAGTTAGACTGTCAAGTTGAATCTCCTCCACATTTAGACTTTTGTTGCAAAGAGTGAGCGGAGCATCACTTTATTAATATGATATCTGTGCTAACACTGGGCCGGATCTTCAGCCCAGAAGTCAAGGTGCTACAGCACTGATTAGCCATCATAAAGATAGCCAACGCAGAACAGGATGAACTGAATGGTAAACAGCGTTGGGCAGGTTATATTACAGATTACTTGTTACTGTTTATTTCGTAGTTATTCCTTACTTTGCAATATTACTGTCTCAGAATTGTAATGCGTTTCATGACTCCTGTTTCATACAGACTCGTCATAAATGGAGTAGAACCCACAACACTGCCCCTCCCAAAGTCAAATAACACCCCCCCAATACAAGAAATAGGAGAGCCTTGGGACACATAAATTTGTGCCCTGAAGTACATGTGGATGGATTACTCAGGAAGTAATACGGTTCGATGTTCCAATCCCAGCAGGAGCGCTTGTTATACTGAGGACACCCGTACATAAATCCATAATCGATAAAGAATTCTAACTAGTCATAGAAATGTTAGCTTACCTTGTCAGAGATGATCATGCTAATGCTAACTAGCTTCTTAAAGCAGGGTTAGGGTTAGTAATGAACACACGTCCATGTAGACCAGGGGTGTCGAACTCATTTTAGTTCAGGGGCCATGGAGAGC
>JAQQZY010000003.1:15556166-15566663 GCA_030068375.1 Ostorhinchus rueppellii | reverse complement strand
AAGTTCATGAACATCCATTAGTAATCACCTGAAATATTGACGATCAAACTTTTATGCTCCATTTACCGCAATGTTAATGAAAATTCCCAAGTGATCCAGAATGCAGGATTTCTTCTGGATCATCCTCAAAATTTAAACAGTTCTTCCTTGTACCATTTTCAACAGTTCCTGAAAATTTCATCAAAATTCGTCCATAACTTTTTGAGTTATGTTGCTAACAAAGTTGGTAACAAACAAGCGCACCGTAAAACATAACCTCCTTGGCGGAGGTAATTACTGTACCAAATGAAAGTGTATAGAAACAAAGTAATAAAAGGTAAAGACCTGAACCCTGTGGAACACCAAAAATACTGGCATACTTTCAAGACCATGATACATCCTCTTCTGTCCTGGAAACTGAGCTTATCCCTGTCATCTAGTCAAATATTTCATGGCCCTGGTATTTGAGACCAATTTCCAGTTCAAGAGACTCATTTAGCCCTGAGGACTCATAGTTTTAATACTGATACAAGAGTAGCACTGATTTGCTGCATGCTAAATTCATCACCTTGCCAGACATCACAGTACAAATTATATATGGGCACTTCTATAAAACTGGGTTCATTTTGGTATCTGGCACTTTGCCAGCTTTTTAGACCCAATAATCAAAGAGAAATTTAGATAAATTTTGCTCCAGGATGTACCTAATGATGACCTCAGATAAATGAAGGAAAAAAAAAATCATACTCTTCTTCTGAGCCATCCCAAAATTAATGCATTTTTAATCAAATATAGGGCCAGAATTGGGACATTAAAAGCTACCTAGGTGACAGTGCATTTGATCTGAAACACATGGCTGTAAATGGTCTTATATTGCACTATAAATAAAGACAATGTTAAATTTGATGATCCCAGAGGTTCTTCTAATCCAGATATGCAGGTTTTTCATGACTCGGGACTCTCCTTCCAGGTTGAGCGTGGAACCCTTTGTTTCCACTCATGTTACATGTGGAACCTGCCCATTTAAACACATATAAATGGCTGGTGATTTTGCAACAGCGGTCATTTTTGTTAAACACTCTCCCTTGCACAATTGGTTCGATTCCCAAAATGTACCTGTGAGATAATAAAAAGATATTCCAAAAATTAGTAACTTGAAATTTCTGTTCTTTTTACCATGTTGTATGCAGATTTTTGTCAAAAGAAAAAATATATAGAGAAAAATAATACATTTATTTTATCTGAAAAATGGTTTCTCTTTGTTCTCTGTAAATATTTCTTTTTGAAATAGACCCAAACTGCTTCCAAACTTGCTTCATAACATTAGTCTACATTTGGTTTGAACTTTTAGCCCCTCCGTCCTGTTTTTAGGGACCAGTTTCATAGAAACACCTATGTTCATAACAGCTAACCTGATCAGTTTCCCCCTTTTGCTTGACTCTCCGTACTTGTTTTAGATGTGAAAACAGTGATTTCATCTCAACCTTTCCTACAACAAGCATGACATTGTCTTTCATTCTCTCTGTAAATGAATAAATATTTGTTTTCTTAGGAATGACACGGTTCTGTTAACCCCGTCCTCCAACTTCACCCTTCAACAGGGAGACAAAAAACTACAAAGAAAAAAGAAAATACACAACCTCTAGTCAAAAACTCCCCATCACACTTGATATGAGTTTTTGCTGACTGTTCAGAGTGCAGATCTAACAGTCATCCTCTCTTCAAACTGAGAGACAGCACAAGACTAGAGAGGATGGAAAAAGGATTATAGACAATGCCAGCTGGGCTTTAGAACTGTCAATTCAGTCACTTAAGGTATTATTTTTGTCTTATCTACAAGAAAAGTGGTTCTGTTTCCTTGCACCTTGTGGGAAAAAACTCTCGGTACCAGAATTCTTCCTGTTTATCAATTACTGTGACTACATGAACATCTTGTACCTTCTGAAATGTTTCTGACTAATTAATAACTTTGCCTCTAAAGATGAAGCCTTTTTCTTTTTTTGCACAGCCGTCCAGATGATTCATTCTCAGAACCTCAGCTGTGTTATTTCAGAAGCATAAACAGATGATTGCTCGAAACGAAGGCAATCAAATCCTTTTCACTCACAATTACATGAATCAAGAGTACAATGGGCCGGTGCTGCTACACGTGATGGGACACAGAAGAGCAAATAGGTCAATGGGGTTCGACTCCGTCGTTGGACAGGCAGAGATTAAATGAGCCAAAGAAAACAGGAATGCTTTGCGGTATTGGCAGTTTTTTGATTGAGTTATTTTGTTCCGTTTGCGTGCATGTGTTACGTGCGCTTCTTTAATGCACAGGCAGCCAGCTAATGTGGATTAGTTGTCTTAATCACATAAAGCCAATGGGTTATAATGGTGTGTAATGGGCCAATCACACTGCTGAGCCTATAGATAAATACACACATAACCACACTGAGTGAGCCATTAGCTGTTGCTGTTTGCTCAACTTACCACCAGTTCAATGCATACTCACACACACTGTTCAACACACACCCACACACACAAAAGCCCCACCTGCTTTGAAGTGGTTTTTGCTGGATTGGATACAAGGAAATACAAAGTTTTTTTAGGAATAAAGTTTCAACGTCTTTACTGATGGTATTGAATAAACAACACAGTTCAAGAGAGCAAAAACACAGTCAAAGGTCCTCTTCGTCACCAGGAGGTGCACGCAGTTCTTTAAATCCTGATCCAGTAATCCAGGAGTGGTCCCGCGAAGGTTGAGGAGCACACAGAGTTGAGGGTCAGAGCCGGTCCGGGGTTCATTACCTTGGTGATCTAAGAGGAGCAGGCTGAGGGCTCTGTCCAGGGATGGGAGGCGGGTCGGGTTCTGGGGCTGAGGCAGACTGAAGGCTTGGTCCAGGGATGGAAGGCAGGTCGGGTTCCGGGGCTGAGGCAGACTGAAGGCTTGGTTGGAGGACAGAAGACAGGTTGGACCCCAGGGTAGAGGACGGATCTCAGAGGTCAGACAGAAGGTGGTTGGTGTATCTGGGAAACACAGGACTCTTGGACAGAGAATTATCATGGACAGGAGACAACAGACAGGAACCGAAAGCAGAAACTGGTCATACACCGAAAAGCCAAGCCGAAGAGATCGCTGGTAAGTCATGCTATGCATGAACAAACTGGCAAAGAGTGAAGGAATGAGCAGGGTATTTAAAGGGAGGAAATAATGAGGAACACCTGTGACCATCAGGTGAGCAGAGTCAGAGTAATTAGGTGAGAGTTCAGTGGCAGGTCAGACACTTAAGAAAGAACTTAAAGCATGAAAAAACAGAAACAAAGAGTTAGAGTAGAGTTATGACACCTCTGTAACCTTTGGAGACCACAGATCTGTGTAAGTTTGATTAATGTTCATTAAATGATTGATTCATTGTTATTCTTGAATCCTGTTTCAGGTCTGTTTTATAGTAAAGGTAATAACCAATGTAATGAAGAGATAAAGGATTGGAGTCAGTTAGTAAGTAGGATCCCAACAACGTGATGGGGTAGTGTTGTCCTGATTCTCAATTAGACATAAGGGAAGGGCTAGACGGACCACACTATGAACGGAGGGGAAGTAGAAATTTCCCATAATTCTGTTTGAATCATTGGCAAGAAGCAAGTAAACACAGCCAGAAAGTGCAGCAGTGTGTTGAAAGAAACACACAAATGTACGTATTTTCCTTGGAAAAAAAGGTAATCATTTCATCGTCCATTTAAATCAATCTGCCCGTAAATCAATACGTTATAGATCACATTTCTGTTGTTTATCGTTGGTAGCCATAAAAAAACGACCAAAGCTCATTGAACAGAGACACTTACAGCTACAAATGGCATGATGAACACTTTCAAAAACAAATTTTTCACATCTGTTTATAGCAGCATCGATGACTGCTGATGATGTAGCAGGTAGTGAAGGGTTGTTCCATTTCATAGGGGAACGTTTTAACCCCTACCCCTTGCAGCTCCATTTCAAGGGGTGGTGTCAAGTGCACAGGTCAAGGGGGGGAGGGCTAAGGGGTGAACTGGGATTGGGCCTCTGTCTATATTTTTCCATTTTACTCTTTGTAACCTGTAACCTTCCACTGTTAATATGTCCCAACACAGAAATCATTGCTACATTATAATATAGTCTGATTACAAAACATTAATATCGTGGTCACAACATATTGCATTCTACTTATATAATGTTCAGGTCTTAATATGTTCTTCAGCTGTATAATTCCAACAGCCAACACCATGGCAGCTCCAATTTTAAGGAAAACAAAATACTACAGAACTCCAGAAGCAAGGTTGGTAAAAAGGTGGGAAACTAAACGAACAACGCCAGCAAACTGAGTGAATCAGGGCCACACAACAGGTCCTGTAGAGCTAATTCAACAGAACCTGGCAGCAGCTAGGCAAACACTCAGCAAAATCCAAAGGACCTGGGAAAATTTACAAAGATGAAACAAAGACAAAACTATAAATATAAAGAAAATAAGAACAAGCAAAGCTAGGATCTCACCAAATACCCCTGCAGCGATAACCAACTTGTTTAGTTTCCTTTTTCCTACTATGGTCTCTCTTTCCTCTATGATTTATATATCTCTACATTGTTTCTTTGCTCAATCAATTGTCCTGGAGGATCTTGTGGACTTTGGTGTGTGAATTTAAAGAAAGGGTGGTGTGGGGTGGGGGGGGGGTCAGGTGTAGACGGTGAGTGGGTCTCAGAGGAAGGAAAAACTTATACAGACCGTCTAAACCTTTTGGTTTTTCTTTGTGAAATCGATACGATACATAATCTTGAAACAGACACAGGCACAGCATTAAAGCCTTGGATTTATTGGACCTATATTATTTTACAGCAGTGGTTCTCAAATCCGGTCTACGTGGCCCAGCGTCCTGCATGTTTTAGATATTTCCCTCTTCCATCACACCTGGAAGCCATTATGTCCTTATCAGACTTCTGCAGCGTATGGTGATGAGCTGATCATTAATTGATTCAGGTGTGCTGGAAGAGGGAAAAATCTAAAACATGCAAGACGCTGGGCCACGAGGACCGGATCTGAGCACCACTGTTTTACAGGAAGTTTTCTTTAAGACTGTTGAACTGTATTTTTGCAAGCACCTTTGTATTAACCTGATTGTAATCTTATTCTTGTCTGTGGTCTTACATGTGGGTTCATATGTGGTTCATTACAATATGATGCTTTTTAAGGTGGTCAGAGTTTTACACCTTAACTTGCCACCATGTTTAATGAAAAACAAAAAACAGCTGTAATTTATGTGGAATTCTGCTGACAGTCACACAAACCAGCGACCATAACTTTCTTAAAGGTGGCACTACCAGCTGGACACAGCTTCTCATTTAAATGGCATAAGATGAACTCCTTCAAGACTTTTGGAAAACATTTCAGGTGACTACCTCATGAAGCTCATCGAGAGAATGCCAAGAATGTGCAAAACAGTGTGGTGGCATCAGCAATCTTCTATGGTGTCATCTGCTGGGCAGGAAGCATCACTGCCAGGGACAGGAACCGGCTCAACAAGCTGGTGAGGAGGGCCGGTGCTGTCCTGGGCTGCACCCTGGACTCTGTGGAGGAGGTGGGGGACAGGAGGACTGTGGCGAAACTGTCAGCCATGATGGCAAACCTGTCTCACCTCCTCCAACACGCACTCACGTCACTGAACAGCATGTTCAGTGACAGACTCTTACACCCGCGCTGCAGGAAGGAGCGTTCCTGCCGCTTCTTCCTACCCACTGCAGTCAGACTTTTCAATGCAACATGACACTCAAGTTTTTGCACATTGGGGCATCAGACACCTTTTCACAATTTCTCTGTACTTTTTCTGCACATTATTACGGGTCTAATGTTCACAAGTGTTTTTCTTCTGTGTACTGTGTGCAGAAATACTTATTTGCGCATTGCCTTGTATAGTTAATGCTTATATTTGCACCTTACTTTTGTACCTTATTTTATTTCTTATTTTTAGCTTATTCTATTTATATACAGTCTCCCCTTTCTACTTATTGCTGCTGCAACAAAGAAAATCTCCCCTAAGGGGGAAGAATAAAGGTATTCATATTCGTAAAAGCAAAATATGGCTATTTTGAAGAATGTAAAATATAAAACATGCTTTGAATTATGTCAAACTTTTTAACTACATAATTCCACTTGTGTTCATTCATAAATAATCGTTTTGATGTCTTCAGTGAGAATCTACAATGTAAACAGTCATAAAAATAAAGGAAAACACCAGGTGAGTCCAAACGTTTGTCTAGTAGTGTACTGATATAACTTTTGTAAAGTCTACATTGTAAGACTGTAGCTACAACTTTTGCAGCAATATAAGAACATTAAAATGTATCACATTCCACTTATGGATATTAAACCACATTTTCTATTTCAACCTTATTGATCAGAAATGTGTTTTTTAAAGGGGCTCTGGTGCTTCCAGTAAGCTGTCGTGGCAACTTTGATCTACAGCCTACATTTTTTTAGTTGATTGGTTCTGCTGGTCTTCCTCAGAAGTGCTCTTTTGACAAGTACTTGAAAGACTGCTCCTTTCTGGGTTCGATATTACAGAATAAACCAGATGGAATAGCATTGGACAAAACAGCAAATTAAAAGCACTCCTGTGACTTGCACTCATCAACTGATACAATATGTGCTGTATATATTTATAGAAGCGTATTTCACTGTCATCTTTTGGAGCAAAAGGTGTATAAGCGATGTTCACAATGTACTTAAAACATGCAAATTATATTATTTCGTTGCATTCGGTAGAACCAGATGGTAATCACTGTGCACAAGGTGATTAGAATGCGTCTCTTCAACACCTGTGTAGCAAATGACATATCTGGGACAGGCGTACATTCACATTCATACAGTGGCTCACACCCACTCATGCATATATGTTCACTCATACACCCTGCTCAGCACGGGATTTGAGATATTTACCACCATCTGCTGTGCCATCCATGCTTCAAATTGAGTACAGGGATGTTACTTAAAACCTACAACTGTCTTGCAAAGAAGTTTTTCTTTTCGCTGATATGTCTTTTCAACACACTGACATGAATGTCTTTAGATGCTATGAATGTCACCGACGTCAGAAAACCTGACAGTTCAATCAACACTTGTCATACGTGGGTCTAGATTGCCATCATTGCCCTAAAGAATGTAGCTGGTTTTTTTTTTTTTTTTTTTTCAGATCTTGTTGTGTGATATTCACTTGCAAAATATTCACTGGGAAGTTTAAGTCTTCTACAAAAGGTTTAACTGGAATTTTTTTTGACTAAGTGCTTCGAAATGGTAAAAAGGATAAGATTTGCCCTGTGTTCCAATATTCATACTTTCCATATTTATTGTACCTAGTTTGAGTACGAAGGGTGTTCATATTATGATTGCGACGAAAGTAAGTGTACCTAAAGTACCCGGATGGTGCACTCATAATGGTCAAATCTTGAAGTGTGGAACTGTGTACACTTTATACATTCAACGACCGCCATCTTAGCTACATAACGGAAGAGGCGGATCCAACTTGGCTCGAAAAATAGAAGAAAAATGACTACTGGAACAGCAGCGCCTGCAGCTACAGGACCTTACAAATGTAAGTTTTGCCATTTTACATATTCATAATTGCATGACGTACAGGTCATTTAATCACACTTACTGTAGCATTCTCCGCTAGGAGGAGGAGGATGTAGCGTCGCTGACAATGTCGGTGCGTTCTCCACATTTCTAAAAGAGTCATTTCGTAAATTTTGGTAAAAATGCCGGTTAAAGGGTTAAGATCTGCTGAAAATCAGGGATGTTTTTTGGTGAACGAGGCACAGCAGCAGTCGTCATCGTAATTTCCAGTAAGTGCACCATGGATTTGGAACAAAACTTGCCTGCTGAAATCCATGCACTTAATAAGTGCGGAAAGTGTCGTACGGGTAAGTGTACTCAGGAAAGTAGAGATATCGGAACAGGGCTTTAGTGTTTACTTTTGTGTTTGTCTTTCTTCTTCGTCACCAGGAGGTTTTTCTGGGCACCACAGTCAGAGCATAATTCAACCTTCAAGTCATCTATATGTCATTATTACACAGTGTGATAATTAAATTGACTGGAGCACAGAGTGACTCTTGAAATTAACTTTTACTGATTGTATTGAAAGTATTCATTATTTTTGAAAAAAAAAATGTCAACACCTTGTCAAGACTATGTACAGACACAGGGGAGAGCTCTAAGTAATTACTGAAATCATGAGTAGATAATTCACAGGTCACTCAACGCTCTGTTACACCATGGCATATTCTCCATTTGATTCTTTTTCATTGGTCTTTGTGGATGAAAAATCACACCACACTCCAAATGAACGACTTGGAAAGATAGGGTAAGAAAAAGAGTTTTATTCTAGAAAAAAACCCCTGAAAACAGAGTCACTGCAGCTGGATTATTAGATGTAAATGTACAAAAAAGAAATGAAAAATTACAAAATGTAAAATGACCTAAAGATTAACATTAACAAAGAATAACATTAATGATATGTGATGTTTTCATACCTGAACTACACAAGTTTCTACTCACTCCCAAAAAATCATGCAGTCTTTTCATATTTAGTTTATAGTTTTTGTCATTTTCCCTTGATTTATCCGCACAGTGGATTTGAAATAATCATCTCATTAATAGAGTTTATCTATATATATTCTTGATTATTTGTTGCCTGTTCTAGATTTTGCAACATATCCAGAGTGTACCTGCCTTCACCAATAGGTAGGAAACCCTCATGAGGACTAAGGGGTTTGTATGCTTCATAATGGCTTCTATCAAATGAAGATTATTCACTTTAGGGATGAATGTGGCTCCGAATGATAAGAACACATGATTGTGTTTGTGTGTGTGTGTTGGGAGGGGGGGTAAGAAAGTAGGAGAGTGAGGGAGTCCAAATAAAGGCATAGCATACCATAACAAACCATGCCATGCTATGCCATACCATACCATAACAAACCATACCATAGCATACCAAGAAGGATGGATGGATGGACAATAGGACATGATTTATTTCTATATATACCTGTTTTGGCTCTGTAGTGCTGCATACATACATTTTTTACCACAATAATTCATAAGAACTATGTTCAGACTCTGAATTGTTCACCTGGTGATGTTCTTTACCATAAGAAAAGCTTCTAAGATTATGTGAAATTGTAGATTCTTGCATGAGGTTCCCACAAACTTTTAGCTGTAACTTTTACATACTTGACAAACTTAGAGTGTAGTCTTCTCAAAATATGTACAAATGAACACATTGTTTTTAGTCCCGTAAGATCAGATTGTTTTCGGAGGATGATCCCAAGATCCCACAACCTCCTCCAAAGCAACAATGGCACCTAAGCTCTGGATAAACCTCAGAAAAACCCTGAATAAAAGTCAACAACCCCCACCAAATGGTCATAGTCCTCACAAGTCTAGCAAAAGCATTTCAGCAGACAGATTGTCAAATCTAGAAAAACAACAGTTTAAATCCCTGCACCAGTGACAGCTGCATCCACAAACATACAGCTTCCTAATGTTAGCAATGTATCTTGTATTTTACAACAGCGTAACAAAGCAGCGTGTAACAGTGTAAACAAATAACCACTTCGGGAATCATAGCTCTAACAAGAAGGTGCTTAGGCAACATTCACCCACTTAGAGAAGAGAAGCAGAAAACCAAACAGCTGGTCTTCAGTTGTTGTATTATCAGGTGTAATACAGCGAAAACAAGAGTATTCACTCTGCATCTTTGAGTAAAACTACAAAAGTAAGGTGTGAAAACATCCCACTATAAGTAAAAGAAAACAAAAAAAAAAAAGGTAATGGCTACTGCCACAGTACTAGGGGCAGGATATATTGTTTTTTTCTGTTGTCACAGAGCCAATCAAAAGATCTGAATTCTGCACTCTGAACGCTGTCCCAGTGGCTGATTTATATTCATCAAAAACCCAGGAAAATGCCTTATACGAGGCAAAACAGTCACCATGTTTCATGTTGTTTGCCTGCATGCTGAAACTGAAAGTGTGAATAGGCACATGAACCAGCTCCCAGTAACTGGTCCCCTGGCCTTTTCCAGTACCCGGACAAGCCCGTGGTATGTGTGATGTTTAATGTCACAGTACTGTGGCAACAGGGGGACAGGTTACCAGTTTTTACCAGTCTACATAAGATACAGACAGGACGCTGACTGGCTCCGTGGTAATAGACCAGAGATGTATAGTAACGAAGTGGAACCACTTAAGTACTAAAATGCAGTATCTGTACTTATACTTCACTTATCAAGTATCAAGGAGTCAAGGAACTGAAAAATAAGGAATTCAAAAGAAAAATAAGACACAGGTGAGACTGATGCATTTGTTTTACCATTTACTGGGCCTACTCTCCAGAGATGTATAGTAACAAAGTGGAACCACTTAAGTACTACAATGCAGTATCTGTACTTTTTTGCAGTATTATTTTTTCCTCCTACTTCCACTTTTACTGCACTACATATTTTGGATGAATT
>JAQQZY010000003.1:15439240-15490345 GCA_030068375.1 Ostorhinchus rueppellii | reverse complement strand
TGTGTGTGTGTGTGTGTGTGTGTGTGTGTGTGTGTGTGTGTGTGTGTGTGTGTGTGTGTGCGCGTGTGTGTGTGTGTTCAGTGTCATGTGCATCTGTGTGTGTTTGTGAACATGTTTTAGTGTGATTTGTGTTTTTTGGGTGATAACTGCTACCTCCTCTGACACACAGCCATGGTGAAAGGCTGCTTGATTAATTCAGATCCACTTAATTAGAACGCTGACGATTTCCCACATGAATACTAATAACATGGAGAAATGCTGTCATTGACTGTTATTGACTGATGGGTTCATTAAGACTGAGCAACATGGTTGTTGAACTGAAACTATCTGGCAAAGATAAGATGAAAACACCTTCAAAGCTCATTTCCGCACACAGTATATTAGCCTTATTAACTGAAATGCAAATGTTCCAAATGGTGACATTAATATTGTAATGAAATATAGACATCTGATTGTTCTTATCACCACAGTTTAAGTGCTAAAACACCATGACTGAAGACTAGTGTCAGGTAAAGGTGTGTGTTTTACATCTTTAACTTTGCTGAAGTACCAGTCATGCTGTGTGAGGGTACGTGCTGTACTCTGAATATTTCTTTTGATGCAACACATTGTATACATATTCTCTTATAGCTCTATATGAGCATCAGCAGGACATTTTGACAAATGCAAATGTGTAAGTGTAACTTTTCTCAATGCTGAGGAATGGTGAGATGTTTCCATGGATAATGAGAGTAAAAAAAAGTTGTGTGTTTCAGCATCCTGTAAAATCAAAAGTAACATGCAGAGATTCCAAACTGCATGATAACACCGTTATAATAATAAGATAATGTAATTCCTGTTACCTTCACGCATTTGAACTTTTTCTGCCTATCAGTCTGTCTTCATCTTTATACAGCAGCCAAGGGACATGTATGCTTAGATTTTCACTGATGTGAAGTAAGATACCACCTTAAAACGGACTGAAAAAAAAAAGGCAGAGTGAGAAGAAGATGGACAGGCCAATAGTGAGAGTATGTGAGGAATGTGTTCTGGGCTGTGGATAGATGTGTTGGGAGAGTAGGGGGCCAGAGGGCACTCTTTCCCCCCGTGGAGATCTCTCCAGTAGGGTAGACAGTGATAGTATGGAACCCTGATCTCCCGCCCCACCAACAATCTCTGCATGTCCAACTCCTGCTGATTACCGGCGACTCTCCTAAACAATGCCTTAATTTTCCATGCCCACCCTCTCTGTTTTCCTCTGTCTGTCTCTCTCACTTGCTCTGTTTCTGTCTCTTGGAAATGCCTGTCCTCTCGGTTTCTTTGCCATGTTTGCGCACATCCATAGAGTAGCTGAAACTTCATGACAGCGCTGTCAAGGGCTGGCTTTAGGTATTCTTCTTTGGACATATGCTCCAGACTCCTCCAACTCAAACAAGATTAAACTGATGAAGAGGGTGAATGAGCGACAAGGCTCCTGAAGTCTGTTGCTAGTCAGAATAGATATATTCGATGGTAGTTTAGCACAATTCATCATTCTAATTTGAATGTGTGTCTGCTTCACTATAGGGGTCCAAATGCATACATACTCCCTAAGTGAATTGGTTACAGGCCTCTTGTCTCCTACACACATCTCACACAAATCAACTTAGACAATATTGAAAAGCCCTCATTATGCGTAACTCAGATATATTGCTTTGGTTTATTAGGAAAAAACACAGAAAGCAGAAATATGATCTATTTCTGTGGTGCTCCCTTTGCCATTTTGGTCACTCCCACTCACTACTATAAAATCCATTAAATGTGAACTTTCATTTGCCTTGTACATAAACACACACCTTCGTGAGTACAAGCAGTCACATACACACATCATGAGTGAAAAAAAAATAAGTAAAAACTTCAGGGAGGTCAGGTTTGGCATCAGGTTCCTTTATAAGTTTTTATTTGCCAAATTTAGGTCACATATCAGTCTGGAGAGAAAAAAAGTGAAACAAACTGTTTCCACAAAAAATAATCCTTATCGTTCCCATCAGAGAGAGGTCGTTTGCGTTGTTCGACATTCACAGTGCTTCCCACTACCCTACAGTTGTGCCCCAACCTCCTTTGAAGTCAGCTAGAATTACTTATGACACAATAAGCTGCAACAATGAAGCAACAAAAGAGACTTGAATTTGCAGGGAATTCCTTTTTACCGAACTCCACCCAAACAACACAACAGACCCGTTTTACTACAGTGAAACACAAGGAGTTGATCGATCTAAATGTGCTTGCAGGTGGCAGATTTGCAGCCTTTGAAACATTGTAGTTTGGATTCTGAAAATATATGATAGTGCTTTTAATATGCTCTCCAATGATTAACATCTCGATGTAATCCAGGCTTGGCAGAGGGACTTAAGCAGAGCTTTAACACTGGCGCCATGCCAGACTGGCGCTGTGACTTGTCTTCTCACAGACAGAGGGATGAGCCTGGGACGGGACGGGAGATGCGGGGGCCTGGTTGGACTGGCTGCAGACACAATACTGGCACTGTGTCAACAGACACTGATCAAGAATAATCTTACTCACTCAAATAGAAGGCACGGACATTCATGTTCTCGATATTTACAGATATACATGCCGCCTTGTAGAACAGAAAATGGTAAATGCAAAATAAAAAGGTTCAGTTAATTTCACATCTTGAATGTTGTGCAACAGATTACAAATACATTTTTAGAATGAAACTTGATTCAGAGAAAAAGTTAAGAGGTAAAAGAAGCAGCCAGAGCCAAGTTCTTCTTCACTGAAACTAGTGCTTGAAATTTCTTGAATGGTCCCCGTCACTTTCAATGTTAATTATTGCTATAATCAAACACACTTATGTATATTTTACCAAGTCTTGTAAAATCCCCGGTTTCTTGTATCTATATTTGAATGGTTTGTTATGAGAAGAGGGAGCCATTTGGACATAAAACACTGTTAATAGTCAGAGCATCATTAAGGGATCTTTCTCATAACTGGCTTCACGGGGGGCAGAGGAATGATCAAGAATAATGTGCGGTGCTTTGTAGCCACCCAGGTCACAGCCTGCATACAAATCCCCAATAAGGAGGAGAGGCAGGGAAGGAGGGAAGGCTGGGGAAGAGGCGGGGGGGGTCTCAAACAGTGGGTGGGTTTGAGAGGGGAAGAGAGAGACAGAGGATGAGGATAACCGATCTCAATAAGGCAGGTCATTTTTGTGTAGCAAGTTCAGAGATTCTATGGGTCCTTGTGGGGAAGAGGTGGAGGGAGGTAAAGGGGAGGGAGGCTATTTGGGAGAATTGGAGGAGTGGAGGGGAGAGGTAACAGGGTAGAGTGGGGGAGCCTTGTGCAGGCTGAGGCCCAGAGCTGTATTCAGTGGGGGTAGGCTGCTCCAGCTCCAACACTACTACAAAGCTGGACTCCTAGGGTTCATGAATAAGGCGAGGAAATGATCAGAAAAAAAGGGAAAAGAACCCTGAGAGATGTTTAGACAGATGGCCCACTTAAAACGACGCAAGGACACAGAGAGAGAAAAGTGATTTTAATGAAACTTCAGATTCGGCAAATAATTGATCTTTATTTCCCCCCTTAAAATCCCAGCAGAAAGGTGAGAGTAAATTTGATGTGTTACAAGTGCCTTTCCAACAGACATTAAAAGGTACTGGTTGCTTTAAATCCTTTAGAATGAATTAAATTGACATCATGAGACGGGGCTGGAAGAGAGAGAGAGGGAAGAGAAAAAAGAAAGAGGCAGGGAATCAAATGGAAGACGTTCAGAAAAGAGCTGTGGTGCCAAAGAAAATAGATAGCAGGGGACTTCTCTCCTCCTCCAGTCATTCTTAAAGAGCCACTGAGAAGCTTTGAGGGAGAACATGCTAGTCAGTATTTTTAGAAATTTCATTTGATGGGATTCTGGCAAACATCTCTGCTCTGGGCCTTAGATGTAATATCGAATGTTACTTGCCGGGGACAAGATGATGTTTTATGAATTTAGTGAGCATGAATTATTAATAGCCAAACTGCTATCAAATATCTAAAATGTGCAACTAATTATGTGATGGGGAAGACAAAAAAAAAAAAAAAGCTATTGCGTGTGTGATTCTATCAAATTAATGCTGATTATTTGACCATATCAAACCTTCACACTTGAGTTCTCTCATAAGAGAAAAAAGCCAGAGGAGGTTTCAGTGGCTTTCACTTGTGTAAGACAGTTATTGAAGGTTTTGAATAGGGCAGAAAGGAATGTATAAAGGTGTAGAGCAAAGGCACAGTACATACATGTATACACCACAAAATGGCATAAAGAAAATCACGAAGCCCACAGTTTAGGCAGAAAGGACGTAGAGCCTCCTGGTGGGAGCTTCACCATATTAATGCTGCACAGTGTAGGTACGCTGCAAACCCACTACCTATCCTTTGTAATCATAATCCATTTCCACTGCTATTGTCCTGCATGGAAAAGGCTCACTCCATGGGATCACCAAATGAGTGCGAGAGAAAGCACGAGAAAGAGCAATAACAGTGTAGAAATTGTGTGTGTGCGTGTGCATGTGTGTATTGAAGGGGGATCTCTCCAGCTGAATGCCTATTAGAAAGTCCCCCTGAAACCAACCTGCCTATCCCACCCACAGTCTCCCCTCGGCCTCACCCAAACCTACTGAGGCCTAATCATACGCTTGGATTTCTCTTAGATGACACAACCATAGCATTGTGGCAGTGACAGTTAACCTCTCCACTTCTACAACATGGAATTAGATTTAGGATGGCGATGAAAACCAAAACAGCTTGATTCTGAGCCTGTGTTCCAGTCTTAACCTAACATGTGAGCTGTGTTTATTAAACCCTCTAACAGAACCCTCTGAGGTATACTTGCGTATGGGTGTCTATGTGTGTGTATGTTTGCCCAAAGGCCCGTCTGCCCTGCTCGGGCGCTCATTACTGAGTGACTGAGCGATAGCTGTTCTGCTTGGGCGACGAAGGGAGCAAAGAGGTACGCCTCAGAAAATAGGTTTTCTGGATTTTGATTAATCACATTTTGTGTTTCTCGGTTAGAGAAATCACATCAAAAGGTAGAGGATGGACTTTAAACACTCATAATATTTGAAGTCACCCACATACTGTATGTGCATAAGTGTGGAAATTTATAGGTAAAATTTGGGAAAACACAATAAACAATGGGTTTCCAAATTTGCACTGAATCAAAAAATCTCATCTTTCACAAAATAAATACACCAGGAAAAAAGAAGCAGAGAAAAAATGGAAACAGCAGCATGTACATGCTTCTGAGATTCAATTTTGTTTGTATATATAGGGAAGCGATGCTCACTTAGACCCAAACATGTTGACCTTTCTAAGAGTCCTGTGATTATGATGGCCTACCATTACTGCAAACACTCCAGGTGAAAACACTGCATACACATATGTGCAACAGTGGTCTCAACAGTTCACCAGCATTGATTTTCACTTAAGTGCTACAGGTCCAGCATACACCTCTAACCCCCTGCCATCCACAATATTTACCTAGTTGCCAACAGGGGATACCCTATTGTCAGGGTGCTGTGGTGACAGTTAGGTGTACAGTGTGGCTGAAAGGGCCTCTCCTTTGACATCTGTGCCGGCTCTTTTCAACAAGGCACCGCGGGGGAGCCATGTATGAGATGGCCTCTTCATTTGTTTGTTCCTGCTCTGTTTCCATCCACCTGACCATCTAACTGCTCTATTTCTCCTGACCTTGCTTTTCTTCAGCTCTTGCCATCTCCTCTCAGTATGTCGGGTTTCTTGTATGTTGGAAATAATAGCCGTCTTTTGTAATAACTGCAGCTGTGGCAACGACACACTAAACCATCATAGAATATTAGAGGAGAGGAGTGATGCACAAGTAGGAATAATAAACTTGATGAATTTCGTGTATAATAAATGGCTGTTAGAAAGGACAGAGAGCACTAGAATTGTGAAGAAAAGTAATGGTTTGACATTCACAATATATTAGTGTGTGTTTTCTATGGTACATTACTCTCGCTTTTCAATTACCGTAACGTCATCACTTCAGCATGTGTTTTTTTCACATGTCATCACCGTGTCTTCATATAAAAACACTAATATCTTATAAATGTATGTGAGATGTTCTGTCTGTGGGTGAAACTGTGGAACAGACTGGATCTGCAGCACAAGCAATGCCAAAACATCCACAGTTTTAAAGCACTTTACAAATGGAGGCTGTAGTCACAACACATGGAGGGCGGGGCTTATTATTAATTGCTGGGCCATTCCGTCTTCGGCTCTTTCTTACCTTTGTTGGTTTGTGCGTGTCATTATTTACCATGTTGGAATGTGCCGCTTCCATTACTTTTGTTGATCTGTGATTGTTGCTGAAATACACTGTCAGAGCCAGCCCAAGCCTCCATTAGACCCCAAGCAAAATTGGATTTTGGGGCCCTCTATTTCATTTTTTTGGTTTTATTTGAGTTTTTTTCTCGTCTTCCTCTTTCTTTTTTCAGCCCCAGAAGGGTACATCCTAATTTGTGACATTGTTTTGATTGGAAGTACTCATGAGTTGGATGCATAGTGTGCACTACATGGCAGGAGGTACACATTATGGTGTAGTGGACTTTTCACATTTAAAGAGAGGCAGTAACAATCACTAGGTCTACATCAACAGCACTACTTAAAATTGTGTTTTCATGCAATAGTATAATTTTGATCATATATAAATTATCAGTCATGCAAAAAAAGAAAAAAACTTAATTACTCTTTGGGGCCCCGAAGTGGCTGCGGGGCCCTAAGCAGGTGCTTAGTTCGCTTATGCCTTGGGCCGGCTCTGTATACTGTTCTGTAAATTGTGCAGACTATCATTTTGATAGCTACTATGTGTAATATACTTCAATTTTCCTAATCTGTTATTTACACTATTATTAAAATTGTGCCATCTTGTTATCTTGTTTTGTTCCTGACACTTTCCTTTTTGTAAATAGGCTGGGAATGAATAAGCTGTTGCTTCAGCCTACACCTTTTTGCCCATGTTTAATCTAGAAATCCTAACTATTTACATATGCATCATGTACTGTTAAATGGACAAATGAATTATAACTAACTAGACAGATTTGCCACTGATGTCAGCTTTTTTTTTTTTAGAAAATGTAGAAATTGTTTAAAAAAATAAAAACAATATTATTGATATATCAAAGTAAGAAAAACAAAGTTGCTATGTATTGAAATATAATCAATCAGATTCAGAATAGACGGTGGAGGATAGATGGAGATGCAGGGGCTAGAGGAATGCAGAGGTCAAAGGTCAACCTGCAGGGGACAGGTGCACTGACAGAAAATTTTATGCAAGTTTTAAACTTCCATGTGGCATGCATACGATGTACAGCATGTCACTATTTCAGGCTGCTTGTATCTCCCCATAAAAAAATAAATAAATCATTAATGTGAAGCCAGTCCCTTAATTTATCTATTTCTTAACCTGTTTGTTCAGGATGAGCCCAGTCTCTGTGTTGTGTCAAGTAAAATTCAATAATATAGCAACCATCCAATTTTAATATTCATGTATGGCATATTTCCAAGTCCAACGGTGAAGGAGAAACACAGCCTACAGAGCAGATTAAAAGCAAGAGTCAAAGTCCTGGGGTGGAAGGGTGTGGAGAGCAGATTTTAATGCATGGTCAGAAGCAGGCATCATTGATTTCAACACTAAGTGAAGGACAAGGAGTGCAGAGCTCAATTCCAAATCAATGACACAGTCCAAAATGTCTGCCATGGTGAGTTCAAGGCTCCAAAGTGGCACAAATTTTGTCAGACATTTGAACAAAGCTCGACACATACACAGAAAGGAAGAGCCGGTCAGACACTGAACCACATCCTCCGATCCTCAGTGACATTTATATTTGTTTTCTGTCTTATCATTTAGAAAGAATAGGGGGAAAAAAAGCTTTCCTATGAAATTACATGGCATATGCAAAGAAGCACCACTTATGGGGATCCTATAGAGACCAAAGCAGTGGGTGTGATGGACTAATTAAGTAGGGCTTGTGTACTCAGACATCAATAGGTTCCATCAGACTGCACATAGCTTCTATAATGGCACAATCCTGCCCGATCATAGTGGGAATACTGCTGATTACACACCTGCGCATATGCACACATTTAAACAAACACTGCACTAAAAAGACTCAGCATTAAAATCTTTATTTGCACAGCGAATATTAGTACATACAAGAATTTTATGTTTAAAAAAAAAAATTCTCCACTTTGTCATGCTTTTATTTCATGTACACTTCACATCAAAGTAGCTTTTCCTGCTTGCAATCTTGTTTTAATACATTTAAAGAAATACAGCAAAGGAACATGTAAATCAATTTACTCTGATCTCTTTACTGGTTAAAGCGTTAGAAAAAGAGATGTTGCACAAAGAGGAAGAAAATGGAAACCTCTGACTGTTGTCCAAGTGGAGGTGTGAACAGAAATTAAAATGTTTCATATCGAGCAATCTGAAATGAATTGGGTGAGGCTAGAGGAAAGAAAAGAAAAATCAATGGATCTCTGGCTGTGGTGAAAGGGACGGCATCACGAATGGGATTTGCCAGTGGGGCACAGCAGCTGCCAAATAACCTAGAGCTAAAGAATTACAATAATACTGATGAAGTGTGTGAGGGCTTTTAGAGGCATTGCTGGAAAATTGCTCTGATGGAGGCATAACAATGCTATCTAATTCGACTGCCCTCTCTACTGCTCTGAAAAGGCACAACAACAGATGTAACACTACCTTCTAGAACGACTATGGCCAATTGTGCAAAAAGAAAGACAGAGAAGGATGTTTTCCATTATTCTGCTGTGAGATGTATGGATGATATGTTTTTACATCATAATTTGTTTGCATCAATTGCTTCCTCAATTTGTATTTCCTCTGCTTATCATCACCTGTCAAGCCTCAAGAGACTAGACTACCTGCTTTCCATACCAGTAGTGTTTTGTCATGTCAACTACCGATAAAAAGCAAGATGGAAACCAAGTGCAAGGTAGGAAAAAAAAAAAAGTATGAGCAGCTTTTCTCCCATTACATTTTTAAGCATGCAGCTGCAAAGATATACAGGAGGGAGAGATAAGATGGGGTGAATAAAAGGATGAGAAGAACAAGCTCCCATCATCTATTTTTATGCTGCATTTAATTTACATTTTCCTTTTGCTGCCGATAAAAGTGGACAGGGAACACAAGGACGGTGACACCAGAGAGCTCCCCAGGTCAGAGGGCAGCAGTTAACCTGTCAGAAGCAGAGTACTGATTAGAATAAATCTACACACTCACCAGAGGTCAACTCCGGCCTTTGCTACCGCCTGACCCGCCACTCTCTCAGGGTGTGTGTATATGACTAACTATGCATATTAGCAGCTATGTGAATGTGTGTCTGTTTGTGTCAGCGCGTGCCCATGTATGTTTCTGTTTTGGCATGCAAATAGATAGAAATAAAAGCATGAATGCAAATTGGTGCAAAGTGACACATGCCGTAACCCACTCTGAATCTTATTTATTTATTTTTTTGTTAAATGTGTTGATCTTTTCCTGTCTGTGTGAATAAATGTGAAGAAATCATGCAATATAAATTATTTTGAACACTATATGGACCATAAGGACCCAGTGCGACTTTTGTGCAGTTCCCAAATGAAATTTTCCCACTGTTTAACCTTTCTTAAATGATTTATCACCATTTATTATAATATTATCCCCTGAATTTTACATTTTTCCAGTGAAAATCATCTATTTTCTCCTGTTTTTTTTAACAACTTTATTTATCATTTTTCCATATGAACAACAGAGATATTATTAAAGCATTTCTTACAAAAGTTGTGAACACCCCTCCCATCCCCCCACCCCCCATCCAGGTGGGATTCCCACAAATACATCCACATAAACACACATATATCAAACGGACAAACAAAAATCCAAGAGTTACCGAAAAAAAAAATAAAAAAGACTCATTCTGGTCATACCACTAACATTTTGGACCTCTGACATAAGGCTAGGATGGCGATCAAAGACAGAAAAATGCAGAAAGAAAAATAAATAAATACAAGCAAAAGCAGGGAGTCAGGCAAAAGGCAGGCTCTTGATATGAGTTATGAACTGTGACCCCTTTTTCCCTATTTTCCCATGTTTAATTGACTGATCATGAAAATGTTCATAAAAGCTCAGAGTAAAGTCAAAGGTTATTTCATCAAAACAGAAAAAACTAAAGAAAATGTGACTTTAATTTATTTTACTTCATTTATAGCATTAACTGACATAACATAAAGCATTAACTGGACATAAACCCAGTGTGTCCATTCACTGTTATTGATCAAACTCCATAGGTTTTACTGGTGAATCAATATTGTAGAAGATGACGGTATTTCCATGTTCACTACAGAGCCTCTGAACGTCCAAATGGGTCATATCTGATGACCATGAAAAGATGATAAACTGCATTTTACACCAATTACTTGCATATATTGATAGGATTAGTGGATCATCAGTAGATGCTTTTGGTTGGCTGTGGATGTTTGGGTCTTTATGGGTTAACTTTTATACCTTATTTTATTTTATCTGCCTGTCATCATGTCAACATTATTAGAGTTGTATGGTGTTGTATATAACAAGTCACTTTTATTCTATTATATGTACTTAAGTACAATTCAAGAATACCTGAATTTATTTTTAGAGAAAAGTCATTACTTTTACTCTTTTACACATGGATACATTCTCTGTGCTACTTTTATTTATTATTCTACACCTATATGTACATTCTAGTTTGTTCCATATCTATTAGCTACCACAGCCACACTTCCACACGACTCAGTTCTAAGCTCTGTTACTTTCATTATAGCAGCAAATATTTCCAAATGAACGTGTCCATTCATTTTTAATCAACAATCATATGTCACTGAAAATACAGTATCGACACTTAAATATAGTTTGTGATCACAGTTCAGATATACAGACTAGGAATACTATCCTGGTAGACTGGTTGTGAATGATCTATTTCAAAGATATCAGACTATGACAAATTCAACAGATAAAAGTACAGGTGAGGATGAGGATGACTATCCGTTATTGAAATAACACATTTACATCAAATAACAGATGTGCAAAAAAAAAAAAAAAAGATCGTAGTGTACAGTGTAGGGTTTTTTTCTTTTTTGTGTGTGTTTTTAAGTTACTCATTACACAAGTCAAATTTTATCTGAATACTTTAGTTCAGTGTTGGATACTTTAACTTTTGCTTGTGTTCGTAGCAGTAGTTTTACTTGAGTTGAGCTTCTTTATCCACCTCTGAGGATATGTATTCGTATTCATGTTTTTATAATAATTCTCTGCTGCCTTGCTTTCTAGTATTTCTTAGAATCAGTAAACATCATATTGTATTAACCCGTATTCTGGCAGTCTCTTTTGAAAGAAAAAAGCAAGAAAAAAAAAATCAAAGAAGACAGGAGTGGTATTACACCAATATTGGTAATAATAGATGTAACATTAACTCTACTGGCAGCAATTTATCTTAAAACATTACTGCCTGTTGAAAATGACAGCTATATAAATGTAAACCGCCGAGCTGTTGTCCACGTCTCTCCTTTAATGTGAGTGGAAGGGTAGGGCCCACTCAGTGTGATGGAAATCTAACGCACATAAACACTAGACTTCATCTCTGGGGCTCAGAGGGCAAGACCCTGCGGCCCTCTTACAGAGGATGAAAGAGCTATCCTTGAATAAAAGAGTGAGGCTGCCAGTGTACACATTCACAGTGCACTACCAGATGCATCCACACACACAGAATACCTCATATAAAGAGCTGGAGGCTATCACAGTGTGAGCCACCATGTGGGATGTTTCTGGGCCCACACCTATGGAGGGTGTAAAACCGCTGCTGTACGTGGAGGGTGAAGTGAGGTTACCCAGTGAGGCTGTGGATGTACATTCACTGATAAACTGCAGCTCCATAACATGCACTTCATTTGTTGTGTCTAGATTTAAGTGTCTACATTTGTCAATTTTTGTTATTTTTATCATTTTTTTTTTCTGAGTAAGTGATTTTACTTTTGCTAGCATTTAAAATAAAATGAAGCAACACAATGCATAAGCCCCAGTATTAGACTGTGTCCAGAATATACAAATGATGAATCCCAGAGAAACCTTTACTCCTTCTGTACCGTGACTGACAAGAAGGAGTTCCAAAACAATGACAAAAAGAAAAAAAAATAAAAACTAACATGATATCAGGGAGTGCAGGGATCCAAACAATGAAGCCATCATCAATCATCCCTGCTGGTTTCCTGAAGGAAGCGACATGTGGTGGTGTAGTAGACAAGGCAAACATACACTCGCACAGGTGGCTGTCATAAACACCCTAATGCATCTGTATGGAGCATGGCACGATACTGTTTAACATGTTACTAGATTTTTGTGATCAACCAGTCTTTTATATAATTCAAAGTCATCAGCAAGATAAACACAACATCAGGGCATCCTCCTTTGTTTTGTTCTCTGTTTCTTCTCAATTATATCAGATTGTGAATGTGTTGCATCTTTAAGACCAGCGGTATAACATTAATCTCCACAATTCAAAGCATTAAGGCTTGAATCTTGGCTGTCGTTCCTACTTTTTAAATACTGAGTTTTAATAAGTTGCATTAAACTGATGAAACATTTGTGCGACCAAAAAAATATTTTGAAAATAATCTTCACTTCACTTTTCACTCCAAATTCCTCAGTAGTAAATGCACTCTTAAATATCTTGTTATGTCCTTGTTGATACTGTGCATCATTGTAGTCTTTTAGTCTAGTTCTAACAATAATATGATTTGAGTGTTAAATTTGACCCTGACTTACATTTATATTCAAATTTAAGACATGTGATGTGATAGCCTATCTGGCTTATAATAAAAGTACTTGGTGCTCAGAATAAACATAACTTACACATAATCAACAATTTGATCTTTATTTAGTACTTTATTGAATTATTTTAAACATATGACATAGTAGTAATGAGGAAAAAGTGTGAAAACATTATTTCTGTTGTGAATTTTCCAAAGGAAAAGAAAGGTCCCATGAGCATATTCATGAGGTCATGTAAACCTGAAATGCACAATTCACTGAAATGGGCATAAAATTCCTCAGTGAGGCAGGTGTCTATGCAGCAGCAGCAGAAACACAAGCACACAATGCCCACAGGTACTGTATCTCGTATCTCTTTCTTTGTGTGAGTCAGCCAGAGAGATCAGTGGTGTCAGAACTATCAGGCCCCAGCCTCAACAGAAGGGGGGTCAGGTCAGGGGAACTCTTTCTTCCTCTGACCTATTGTTCTTCCTCGGTTTGAAAACACACCGCAGCTCTTTCATCCGCGGCTCTGCACCCAGAGAAACAGGAAGTGTCTGCATCACAGACTTCATCCATCATCTCTAGCCAAAGGACCTGTCACATTTATAGACTTTTGACTCACATTGTTATCCACTTCTAACATGACTGACTCACACCATTACTCATGGAGCTATGAACATTGTCATGTTAATTTTCTCCTACCGTGATGTTTTCAGGTTCGGTTCGACATAGATATTTCTGCATTTCCTGTTTTCCACTGCTGTTAATTGACTACGATGGTTAGGGAGCAACATGACAAGTGTATGAATCTTATAGAGCTTGACTTCTCCTTCCAGAAAATGACCAAAGCATCCCACTCAGACAGGCTTAACCCTCTTCTTCTTTCCTTCATCCAGCTCCAGGCCAACTCTAATAGCAATCAATGAAGACCCAGACACAATAGCTAATTCAATTTCCCTGGACCAGTTTTCTCATCAGGGCTCAAGGTCCTGTCCCCAGCTGATAGGGCCCCACAACATGTCTGGGAGAGTGAGGATTTATCCAGGCCGTCAGCCACCCTTCTGTAATAGACACAGATAACTGGATTGTTGGAGGAGGCGGGAGAGTAGGGTGAGGTGAGAACCAGCTCACCTGCCTGCGTGCCCAAAGTGAGGCCCCTGCACCCAGCCGCGAGATACATCCCCCTTCCCTATCTGTCACCTCTCCCCTTTCCCCCTCCATTAAAAAAAAACTTAATCAAGGCACCTCAACTCCCACTTTCCCGTCTTCAATGAGATTTCAGAGACTTAGGGCAAAAGGAGCAAAAAAAAAGTAGGCGACCAAGGAGGAGGTGGAGGATTGTGGTGCATGTCTGAGGGGGGGCCAGGGGGAGATTAACATCTGTGTGGCTTCGGTTCACTTACCTGGAGTTCCCAAATGATTCCCAGAGAGCAAAATGGTGCATATCCCAAACGGCAAAAAAAAAGTGAGAGAAGAGAGTATAAGAAGAGAGGCGGCACCCTCCTTAGGCTGTCTGACAGCTGGTGACCCATGGGGGCAGAGGTTTGAGGAGAAGGGATCAAAGATAAACCAAAAAGGGGAGAAAAGCTGTATGTGAACAAATATATGGGGGGAAAGATGCAGTCAATGATCTCTTTCTGTCTCCTTCGATCTTTTGACTCCTTTCCGCACACACACCCCCCCCTCCTTTTTTCTTGGCCTTTCAGCTCTCCTGGACAGTAACCTGCTGTCCACACCAGTCATAGTAAATAAAACAAGGCTGGAGTGAGGCCTAAGAGCGCAACAATCTCCTACATGCTCTGGGACAACAGAGTAAACAATACAAACATCAGAGACACAACAGCCCTCAGGCTCTGCATTCTAGCTCTCACACAGCCTTTGTGAAGTGTGTGTGTGTTTGTCTATGTACGTGCACACATTTTTTTTTTTTTATCTTTTGCATGTACATGCACGTTCAAATGTCATGTTCAGCAGTGTGAAAGCAGATATACTTACGTCTCTAGAACCATTTTGGATCCCTGGTGGGAAGACACCTGATGGCAGATGCTGCAGTCTGATGGCAACAGAATTATCCAAACACACCAAACCATTATCTCTAACTAAGTCAAGTCGCTCACACACACACGCGTGCGCACACACGCACACAAACACGCACAAACACACAAAAGGGTTCAAGTCTGCATGTGCATGAAAATATATATTGTCACTGGCAAAAAAAAAAACAAAAAGAAACAACAAAACAAGCAAACATTACAATCAACTGTCCAAACGGCTCAAATAAAAAGAATGGGAAAAAAAAATCTACCACAATTCAGCATGCATGGAGCAAACACTTATTCTTTATTCAAGCCTTTGCAACAAAGGAAAGTGGCACCACAACCAAGAGAAAAACAGATTTCCATTCCTAATGCATCAGACATGGTGGAGAGATGTTGTTTCTGAGGTCTTGAATGTTGTTGAATGTGCCGGCAGTTGTCATCTGTCTGCTGTACAACGAGTTAAAGCCGCCATGGCAGCCCAGTCCAGTCTGCTGTACAATGAGCTGGATGCCAGCCAAAACCGTCTCCCTTCCAAACATCACATATTTTAGACAGCCCTTTCAACTCACACAGGGTGGAGAGAAGGCCGAATTCACAGCAAAAAAGAGGAGATAATTCAATTTCTTACGGAATGAGAGAAGAGGCTGGAAGTCTATGGCAAAAAAAAAAAAATATTTGAAAAATCTAACATCGATATGTGAGCTGAAACAATGAAATAACATTGTCGGTGTGATTAATGAAAATGTCATGTAATTGTTTTCATCATCGCGTTTCATTTTTCTGTGTCCCCTCACCAAAGCCTGAACCGAAGCAAGAATTCATAAAATATGTAATTTAGCGCTGACCTTTGGCAGAGTTCAGCAGGTCCCCATCTGTGTGTGAGGAGCAGAGAGAGAGAAGAATGATGACCCCTTTAACAGCTTGCCTGCGACTACCTGCTGATCCAAAAACACTGGCCAGACATGAAGCCCCTGCATAGTCAAAGGATCAAACAGGGCTAGAGAATACTGCTTATTTCAGAGAAACAGAAAGAGGGGGTTTTGGGTGGAGAGTATGTGTATGGGGGGGGGGGTCCAGTGGTACGTTTTGTGCTACTTTGGCCACTAGGGAAAGGAGGGGTGGATGAAAAACGGGGGGGATGTAAGGGAGATGTAGACAGTGTGGAGGACAAGAAGAGCCACAACTGTGCTCGGAAAAACAACACAAGAGAATGATGATGGGCTCATGCCACCATTAGAGCTAACTCGTACCTCGACTGCTGGGGAAAGAAGGAAACTACAAAAACTGTGCTGTTTGAAGCCTAATCCCCTTTAACATTCTTAATTAGGAAACAACAAGCCATAAGCCCCTTTGTTGTGCTGACCCACACATACTAAACGCCTATTGTGAGTGGGTGTGTTAAGATCTGAGAAGGAAAATTCTCTGTGGTCGGCTTTACCACTGGACAAAAATGGACATTTCTTTAAAAATTTTTTGGTGTAATTCTGAACCAACCTTTTTGAACCAATTTCCTCTTAGGGGAGACAAAACAGATTTGAATTTTGTTTAATTTTTTTTATGACAATTTGATACGTTGGCAGCAGTTGTGTTACAAATCAATACACAAACAGGAGCTAATTACAGATAAGAATGGTTAATCTGCAGAACAGAAGGGAAAATACCTGATACAGCACAGATATTTTACATTTATTCTTAATCTTTATGACTGTAATAACTACTGGAAACTAAATATAAATAAAATGCTTTTTATCTTCTGCTTAAGCACATGCATATGACATCAGATATGTCATCTCAGTCTAGTTCTTCTATCACACACAGGCCACTCCATAGACATAACGCTCTATTTTATGTGCCTTCCCTCTCTCGCACACACATACACACAAGTGCACGCAGTAGCGACTGGGGAGCACAGTAGCGGGTGATGCGAAATGCTCACAATGGCTCCAGAGGGATTAATTTCTCCCACTTTATTTGTTTATTACTGCATGGAGAGTAAGTGAGGCGGCGGTAGCACAACAAACAGGATATAGTAGTGAGTGGCTTCCTCCTGTGGTTTCTGATGCCGCATGTTCATCCTTATATTAAGATGATTGAGTCTACCCTAATACGTACTGTACAATGTTATTCTACCACAATATGACATATGGGAGGTTAAATTGTGGTAACTGTACACTGCTTGAATTGAAATGTAACTCATAAGTCTATGGCTGTACATGCTGACACTGAAATTGTCACTATTCAGACATTAGCACAATACATATGTATATATTTGTAGATAGATCAGTAGAGTACACATTCTTTTTTTTTTTTAATTTTCATGCAGACATAGCATCTATCAACCAACTTGGTGTCACAGTTAATCCACTGAAACAACACTGGTGCAGGTTTTGTGTACATCGGGTGAATTGTTATGTATCAATTTGTGCCTTTTCTGTATGATTTTTGCTGGAAATGTTTGAATCTTTGTGAAGCACCGGTTCCTGAATGAGAAAATCCGACATCATGAATTGGCATTGTATTTAGATTTATTAAATAATGGTTAAAAACTCAGCAAAATATCTACTTTGAATGTAGAGGTAATGCATTTCTCTATAAATGTGTCACATCAGTTATCAAATTAACGAAAAACTAGTTTCATTTATTGGCAAAGTCAGATAAAAGTCCTTACATTATCAATGTTTTTTTAGTAACGGTAAAGTTTAAATGACTTCAGTAAATAATACACGATTTTAAAAAAATGATTTCCCTTAATATGAACCCCTTCTTGTTCTACGATTTACTAAAAAGTATATGTTCTAAATACTGAAGAGATAAATACCCTCATGCATCCCTATCTATAACTACGCACAGTATTGAGGATAAAAATAATTGTATATTTTCTTTAAGTCTGTTCTTTAATAATCCATAGCTTTAATTCACATATATGTACCCGAATTCTTTCATTTTTCTTTTCTTTCCCTTTTATATATGCAAAACTGTAGATGTCATACTTGAAAACACATTGAATTGTGCGTAAATGCTCCTAAAATCAGTAGAATTTAATCTGGGTCCCAGTGTCACCCAGGATGTGCTTGACCTCCTTTTTTTTTATTACATGCAGAGATATTTTTGTACCTTCTTAAGCCATGTTCTTCCCTCCTCACAGCGAGAAGCTCACTCTGGCTATCTCATATAGGACTAATGAAAGGCATACTTACACATGCAGTACACACACAGACACACACACAGACACATTATGAACTGCTGTGACAACCCAAACTAAAAAAAAAAAAAAAAAAAAAAAAAAGGCAGCACTTCTTAAACTGATAAAAAAAAAAAAAAAAATACGACAGCGTGGTTTTGATAAAAGATGAGCATCAAGTAATGAAAAAAAATGTAAATTATGCGCAATGGAATAAAATCAACCCATCATGCCATTAGCTTTTGCAAGAAAAAAGGCATTCTTTCAAATTAATTTTATTATACCCATTCAGTGTCATGTTTGTCCATGTTTTAATTTCCAGCTAATTTCCAGCTAACTGGCAAAATGATATTCAATTAGTTAATTAAGTATGATCCAGCTGTGTGCCATCTCTCCACACCAGGGGCTGTCTCCCTGTGGGCTGCTGGTTTAAGCTTCTCTGCACTAATTATTACAGTGACATTATCAGCCTGTACCTGGCTTTCCCAGTTACCTTAAGCACTGCACCATCATGCTCTGCCTCACATTAGTTAAAAGACAAAGGATAGTGACTCATGTATAGGAGGAAATGAAAGGCACTTTGAAAAACACAGACCATTTAAAACTTTTCGTTGCTTATTCAGCTTTGTCTTAAAGTACAGAGCAGGTTTTAGACACTCTTTGGATGGAAGGAAGCTGAGCAGAGCGGAATGTCACAATTAATCATGTTCATTTATTTTCTGGATTTTTTTTTTTTTTTTTTTTCCTTTTCATGGCCCAAACACCTTTGGAGAAATTACAAAAATATTGCAAAGTATATTTAAGCCAAAAACAAATAAGAGAGCGTGGAGACAATGATTATGTTTGCTATTTTATGGAGATTCAAAGAGATACTATAGATAACCACAAAGACACATCCTGTGAGCTGTAATAATACGTTCTATAAATGAACACATCTTCAAAAACACAAAGAGCCACCTACACTGCTTCTCTAAACACAGTAGTGTATTTTAGTGTCTCCTGTGTTGTGGTCCACTGTGACATAAATATACTATATATAAAGACACACATATACCTATATACAATGATTTTTTTTCTTCTGATAATAGCATGTCATCTGTTTGGATAGAAATACCTAATTAAAAACACAGGGACCCCAGACAGTATACATACAGAGTGTCCGGCCCACCCATGTCTACCTGACAACTGACAGCCCAATCTGATTAAAGGCCCACTGGAGGAGGGGCCTCTGCTGGCCATCCACGGCAGGCCAAAAGTGATCACCATGGCGATGGGTAATTACAGCTGTCAACGCATCCACCATCCTGCTGGCACCAGTTTGATTGCGCTCGGTAACAATGATAGACAAGCTTAGCATGCACTCCACCAACCGCCAATCACATCATCCCCTCTCTGCTCTATTTAGCTGACATGCAGCATTCACATGACCACACAACACAGGCCCGTCATGGCATCACAGTCCAGTTTTAATTGTTTCTCTCTCCCTGTTCTTTTCTTCCCAGCCTCAGCCTCCTCCTTCTGTTCCCTCCTCTGTTCTCCTGTCTCCCTCTCCTCTCCCTCTCTCATGCGGACAGCTCAGAAGTGCAAGTGTTATTACATGAAACTCCCGCTGTAGCATTAATTGAAGGGAGATATGGTGGGACAAAATCAACGGGGGGTAGAGCATGTCCATTATCACTCCTGCTTTCAACAGGTCTCACATTTGGAAACTGCAAATTGCAAAAACTTGCAAGGGCAAAATGTTTGACATTATTTGATCTGCAACCATATGGTGTAAGTAGGGAGGGGGGTGGACACAAAAATAGATAAATAAGTAAACAAGTCAAAATGAGATACAGGAAGCACAATGGGAAATGTGGCCAGAGAGAGCAAACAAATCATGAAAATAATTATCTTTAGGCTGTAATTAATGAGGGGCTTTGCTTGAAAGAGGGTATGTCAAGTGCTCTCCCCCTCGTCCCTTTGCCTAACTTGCTGTGGCCTCTCCTCTGCCATGCCCTTGCCTCCTATCCTATGGCTGACAGTGACAATAGCCATACTGTGGATGCTAAACAGCCTATTGTGAAGTCTGGGGGGGCAGAAGTACAAGTTCACATTGAGAAAAACATAACCTTCCTGCTAGCATTGTGACGGTTGATTTAAGTTAGCCGTATTAATGAAGTCAAGTGTAACTGGACAGGGCTGACTCCAGCATCCATACCCTCTCTTAATTACCTGGCTTTGTCTCTGCATGCTTGTCCTTAATCTGACCTAATGTGGCTAATAACTGAACTTGAAAACAATCAAAATAGCAATTAGCAACAACAGCTTAGAAATGTTGAATTCTCAAATTATCAGGCCAAAATTGTTGGCTGACTTTCACATAGAGCAGACAGCATTAAAATGGTATTAATGATTTCACACATTAATAATGCAAAATAGATAGAGAAGGGCATCAAGAGAAATAAGCTTTTTTTTTTTTTTTAATAAATCCTACAGTAGAGGATTTTGCAATGAAAGAGCATGATCCTTTATCATTTACAATGAAATTAGACTTTGACAAAAGGATGAATTGAAATATCACTTTAAAAGGTCATGATTGAATACACATTCTTATCTTCTGTTCTCTGAAAAAACATGACAGCCCTTTGATACACTGACCAAGCCATTCTGAAGAACAGAAACCTCTTTTTTTTCCCATTTTTTCCCTATTCTAAAACAAATATATCTTCAAGGAGGTCTTATTTAAGCCTGTAAATTTCTTGAAAGTGGATGAAATTAGGATCTGCCTATTCCGGTTACAGTCCCGGCATGGTACTGACAAAAACAGATGAGTGTTTCTCCTGAGGGAGAGGATTGTGGGTATGGAATGAGTTAGCACTGCCTGTTATTGCAGCTGATCATAAAAGGCTATGAGCATGGGAAATCCACTGGAAAAACTGGAAAATGTTTGTTCCAATAAAACAACATGTTAATTCAAAACAGTTAAAGAAAAAAACTTAACCACTGTTGACATTGCCATAAAAAAGGAACATTAATTTGCCTGAAGTGTGTTAATTAATGTAATGCATTTGTGATCATTGCGGATAAAAAAAAAAAAAGGTTTTTCAGAAAGAGAACCAGTGAATTTTGGTGGGGAAAAAAACAACATGAGAAACTATAACACACATTTTGTTTTATTTGAATTAAAAGTTTAATACAATGCTGTTGCAGCTGAGTGATCCTATTTATATACATGGTTGCCAATAAAGTTGGAATAATTTTGTTTTCAGATGCATGCCTCTTTTTATTCCTATTTATACAGATCAGTAATCACCTTTAATCAAGTGCAATGATTACAAACTGAGTCCCACTGAGACTCTATCAAGGATAAATCACATTGTCACAATTATTTCATGAAAAGAGGTCAAATGTAAAAAATATATAAAGAGAGTTTTAGAGAGAGTTTTATTACTTGTTACAATTTTTTTATATCATTTGTCTTTCACACTATCTTTTTGTATGCACATTTTTGTTGCATTTTATTCTGTTAATGTATTGACCAGTGAATTTCCACATTGTAGGATCAATAAAATGGCATCTAATCTAATCTAAAACATTTTTATTCGAACCTTATGAGTAATGATGTCATATTGAAGTAAGTGTTGTATTTACGCACAACGGGAAAACACATAATTCATTTGATTTGCTTTGCTGTAATCAACCTGTGCTCCTTCACATCGAACAAGAAACCAAATCCTTAGTGATGATTGACTGAATTCAGACACTGACCTTCAGTGCTGCTTTTCTCTACCAATGGGGCGCAAGCAAGCGGATTAGCAGGAATCCTGAGAGGAAGTTTAAACAAGAGGAAACATTAAGTTTGAAATAAAACACAGGAAACAGGGTTAACTACAACTCCTCCCAGTCAGTGCCAGTGGCAGGGCTATTTTTTGCCCAATTATCCTTGGTTAACGGGATTAATTACTCTAACTTCTCTTTCTTTTTTCCCCTCCAAGCAAACGGGCAATAAATCCTTCTCCATGCTACACAGTCAGGGAAGGCCACTCTAATTAGCATAACAAGTTACAAAATCATTACAGCCTTAAAGTGCTTAAAAAGAAAATAACATCAGAAGCAGCACAGGATGCAGGCTGGGATTTAGGAGGGCTATTTAATTGAATAAAAATGTTTGAGGAGGTGGGAAGAGGGGGTAAACACAACAGAGGTGATGCAAGGGGAGGGCAGGAACACAAACCGAGGGCCTGACTTCCACAGGACTGACCCTGGTATAAACACACACAAGCACACAAAGAACACAGTGTTAATAGACACAAGTAAGAAGGATTCAGCTGTAATAATCTCACAGATGATACCAAAATCAATTTAATGCGGCGATTTAAATGTACAACATGTTTTACTTGACTAAACAACCTGAGAGGTGAGGTTGTATAAATTTATTGGTTTTGGGAGACTGTGGTAATATGTGTAAAGCTGTGGTGAAAAGAGCCTACTACAGTTGTGGGACTGTTTGCTCACTGTTCACCAACTTGTGCCAAAACTGACGCCGCAGAGTTTGAGGGTAAAAACAGTCGTATTCTAGCCAACCTGTTTAGCATGGTCCCACCCAGTCGTCTGCTTTCACTAACCTGTCCTGACAAGTACCCAGATTAACGTAATCTTATATCAGTGCAGAGGAGCAGAAGAGAGCAGATGGACCCCCTGTGCCCCCCACCCCCCACCCCTTCCACTAACACACACGTATACACACACAAGCACAAGCAAACACTCAAGCAAATGCAAACTGTCTCACTCACATACACACACAGTTTTATACACACACATGCACACATATTACTGACTTATCTGCGGAGTGCTTAGCATGCAAAACCTGGGCCCCAGCCACAGCAATTAATGTTCTTCCAGCAAATTGCCACAGCTTTGGACGATGCTGTTTGGGGAATGTTACCCTGTATCCTCATATGCTGTGCCTCAGCAAACATTGTGGCCCTGCTGGTGTGCCAGAGTGGTCACTTCGATATAAGGAGAAAAAAAAATATTAAAAAAATAAAGGCCCATCTCAGTCCATTGCAAATACACAAATAAATAAATAAATAAATATGTAAAATAGCGGGTAAATAAACAGTGAAGTAATTGAATAATAGACTCAACAAGAGGCTGTAGGCTGGGGAATTGAATTTGGGATTTCTAACACTTGTCATCTGCCGTGTCGATGTGAGCTTGTCTTTTTACAGTTTCCGTGGTAAATCTCAACAACTTTGCTAAACTGAACAGATGGGCTTGCTAATTAGAAGCGCGCAGGCTGTAAGTTTGTTTATAAAGAGAGAAAGGGTTCCAGACATCTTGACACATTTTATTAACATATCATACCTTAAAGCAATGCTTCTTGATACCCACCAAGCTCTCTTGCTAAATGCACATACACATGCAGAGACAAACACACACACTTTCACACGCTCACATACACCCTTATACTAACATACCTATGTGCATCAGTGAACACACACACACCGTACACACCAGGGAAACAATAAAAGTCAGTCTTGCGAAACGGAACACCCTGTATGCATGCTCATGAATATGCACAATTAACTGTGTGAATGTGTCTGCATGAGTGCATGTTTTCACAAAAATGCAACAGTATATTTTGCACAGACAGCGTGTGCGCATTGTATAAATATGTGTGTAAGTGTGAAATACTGTTTGTTTTTGAGGATTTCACAGTGTACGTCATGTGTACGTGTCTTTGCAGTGGCGTGCTTCTCTCCTCCCTTCTAAATTCATCCCCTGTGGTTTTGTCAACTCTCAATATTGCGTGTCAGGACACCGACACTAGATGATGTCCCAAGCAGACGTGGCCAGTGAGCACCCAGAGATGCCTGTAGTATTCCACAGCAGGATAGCTGGACTTTGGCTCCATCGGCGCTTTAAGCCTCCTACTGGGTGCTGCTTAGGACATGAGTTGCATCATGGCACCCACCCGCTACGATGATGCAGTGAGATGTACAAAACAGAGGAGGAAGACGGGCAAGGATGATATGAGAAAGATTAAGTGATAGAGAGAAATATAGATAAAAAAGCCAATCGACAATGGTCATTGATATAACTGACATTACATTAATCAGTTTTCCTTTTTCGGACACACACACATCCACAGTCATACCATGGCCTGGTGTTTCGGCAGGCACATATTGCCATGGTGATCCTGGTTAAGAGGCTTACATTCAGCCCATGCTGATTGTTGCTGGGGGACACTCCCATTGCCATGGTGATGGCTACCGGGAGGACACTCACATTGCCATGGTGATGATGGCAGGAGCCAGGAATGCCAACCAATGAGATGATGGATAGATGCCATGAAGGAGGTAAAGAGAAAACGTGACTAGAATGCCCGCTTGTCACGTTAACTATCAAGGAGGCTTTTCATAAATTTTATTTTCACACATGTCCTAAAAGCAAAAGCAGCTTTTCTGCAAATAGACATATTTATGCCTTTATGTGGGACATGTGCCAGAATGTACTTAACATTAAAATTGCATATTCACAATTTTAGATTGCTGATGGTATAAATTATGAACAGAGAACACACAAAGACTGACTTTCAAAGCATGTACACATGCAAAATACTGTGAAGGAAAAAAAAGATTTATCTATATAATGTAATAATCATAATGGAACAAGCAGGAGCTTATCTGTGTCAAAGTTTGCACGTGAAATAATATGCAACCTTTTTCTCTATTCTCCTACAGAGCTCTCAGTTTAATGAGGTAAAATTGTTGCCCTCATCAAATGGCATTCATAATTTTACCCGTAACAATATGAAAAAAGGAACACAAAAACACAGATAGAACTTTCAATAAAATCATACACACCACAAGTTGATTTTCTATTAAAAGAACATAATCCTAGATCACATCAACTTCTAAAGAGCAAAGCAGCCCAGTTGTTTTTTTTTTTTTTTTTCTATATTAAGTAGGAAGCCGTTTTTTAATCCTGGAAATTTAATGAAAGTAAATGAACTGAGTATCACACTATTCGTATGGTCTGAAGATTATTCAGATAACATGGCACATTACAAATTGTACATAATGACATATATTATAGATATCAAAAGTATTAAAAAGGTTCTTCAGTGTCAAAACATATTGAAATGCAAAATATATCAAAGAAAAACCCATTCATTAATTAATGGTACAAGGTCGGAGCCTTTGCAAATAATTGTGTGTGAAATATGCTTACCACCTAATTCTCCATTCCATCAGTGATAATCTCAACACACGAGCTGCAAAAGCAAAGGCAATCTAATGATTTAGTTGGAGATAATAGCTCAAGCCATTTTGCCTGCCTCCCAGTAGAGGGAGGTTGGGGCTGGGTTGAAGGCCAGCGGGACAGGGCTCAGAATCCAGGGACTGAAGCTGCCTGAAGGCATGGCCCTGGTCCAAATTTACCCAGTGTAAATGAATACCAAGAATAGTTGTGTGTGTGTGTGTGTGTGTGTGTGTGTGTGTGTGTGTGTGTGTGTGTGTGTGTGTGTGTTTGTAAAAGGAAAGTTTTGGGGGGGTGGAGTAGGACTCGGGTTATGCTCCATTGCATATACTTTCTGTACATTTCACACTGAATCATACACATACACAGCCTTGTGGGCATCCAGAAATGTGGATTTCCCACAAACCAACAGGGCAGCACCTAAAAGGTCAGACAGCCACAACAGCCCATAGAAACTTTTCCCAGAATTTCATCCAGCTTTACAGCTAATACTTTAAGCCTAATCAAATACATTTACACACTTGCAAACACACACACACACACATAAACAGATTCCCACATGTTGCTCCTCTTTTTGTGTCATGACAAACTGCAAATATTCTCAGCGAGCAAGACTCAGCACAGAGCTATCACTGACCCTCAGGCAATGGGACTTGAAAAAACCCATACAAGCCGGACAAACTCTGCATTTGTTAGTGTGTACACATGATCTATATACATCCATGAGTACTGAGAGGCTCTACTTTCTAAAACCTTTGATCACCATCGTAGTCTTCATGTTGGCTGTTGAGTAAAGTTAAAAGTCCTTTCTGTCTCCATGAGAAAATGGAACACAATAAACTATAGAAACGGTTTTAAAAACATTCAGAGCTGTGTCATGTCTACAAATCTGTCTCTCCATGGGCAGGAGTGCCTGAAGCACAAAGTGCAGACAAACACAATTCCCTCTTTGAAGTCTCATATACACCAACCCACACCACCAAATCCACACAAATAAAAACAGATATATGATAGCAAAAAATGGAGAGCCTTATTCATTTGAAGTAGCTATTGCTACAGTACAGTAGGACTAAGTTTGTCATTTATCTGTTACCACAGGCCAATCAGTGCCCTTGTTCTACCAGGTGAAGACCTGTCACCCTGCAATAAGCATTGTACATGCCATGTGCCTATCTGGTAACAGGAAAAGGCTCGGGCACCAGTTACCAAAGGCTACGTCCAGATGACAGTGCTTGTGGTATTTTTCTTTTGTGGATTCCAAAGGTTTTGCATCAATACATATAACATTTAAAGAAATATCTGCATCCAGGTGGGAATGGGAAAACTTGGTTAAAATGGTGTAATACGTATGCCACACCTATATGTGGCGCTGTGCACAAACAGACAGAGCTGCAGGAAACACTAAAATCACAGTAGCATGCAGAGAGCATGTGCATGAGGTTACGTCCAGGGTTTTCTTCTTCTGGTCATGTGGTACTATGGCATCACTGTTTCCAGAAAGTGGTGTTTTGCCTATCCATACGTCTATATGAGGGTTGGCGTTGTGAGATTTTTCCGCTCTGGGACCTGTTCTCCAAAAATACCTTTTCAGGGCACTGACAATGCAGTCATGTGGATGAAAGACTGGTAAAACATTAAACTTTTGCAGATTGACATATTTTCATTGTGCATACGACATATATCACCACATTACTGTAGTAATAAGAGGCTAATGAGTTCATGGAATAGTAGCCATGATTTTGGCTCTGTGGCAGCAAAATGTTACTGCTTGTCATCACAGTACAAATGCTAACATTTGATTGACTGCAGCAATAGACAAACAGATATTTTGTACCACAATACTGTGGTAGTAGCCATTGCCTTATTGTTTATCAATATACTGTACTTTTAATACGTATAATTTTGGATCCTGAATGTATATCTTTATAAAGCTCCAATACCTACTGAAACTTTATATTCTGCATCTTAGGAGCCTTTATCCACCAGATATAACCAAATACTGCAGAAACATATATGGGACAGAGCAGGATGAGTCCGTCAGGACCTAATAAAACCATTCTGAACATCTAATGTAAGGATTTTTCACCTTTCTACCCCATCACAATCCAGTCAAATTAAGCAACTAACCAATAATAAGAAAAATGAGCTCATAAGATAAAAACCATATAGAAGCAGCAAACAAAAGGATGCTCTATTCAGGCATGGAATTAACGCAATATGTTCATGTGTCAAATGGCTTCACAATTACAGTCTGATGATGTTAAGATGTGGCACGGAATCATGGGAGTTTTCACCACCTTTGCTTCTCTAGCTATTTTAGGCAGAAATTTTATTTTTTTTTAATCTATGATGTAATTTTAAAAAGTTTAATATGCATTATTATTATTATTATTATTATTATTATTATTATTATTATTATTATTAACTCATGAAATAATGGAGCCAAGTGTAAAAAGAAGTTTTGGTGTGGTTAGGACAAAATTCCATAGTTGTCTTTCAGCATTACCTTATCATCTTTAGGCTATTGAAAATTATAAGCCACAGAAAATGTATCTTTTTTTTTGGGGGGGGGGGGGGGGTATTTCAGCTAATTATGGGTATTTTCACAGATATAGTTGTAATAAATTGGACTTTTGAAGTTCATTGGAAATATTTTGCATACATCTTAATTAAAAGCTAAAAGAAAATTTTTTTTTGGCCATTATGATCATGTCTTATTATTAATAATAATTAATAATGAATAAATGACTAGATATACTAAAATGTCAACTAAATAACCACCTGAATGTAATAACCACCTTCTAATTAGCTAAACAATACTAAAATGAGCTTATTAAAAATGCTTTTGGATTGTGTTATTTCTCTTAGGTTGAGATAAACATGACAGATATTGCTTTTTTTTTTTTCAAATTTTATGTGGAAAATAATAAATTGTATATGTGTCCGAGAAATCATTTTCATCCAAGTTACCCATTTTTAAAACACCTCTCGAGCAAGTGTGTTAATTCCAAATCACATGACCTGCACCTCTTTTACCCATGAAAAAAAGACTGGCAAGATTCCTAGACATGTTCCTTTTTCTTGGTTATTTAATATAAAATAGAGTGTGAGTCAAGTGTGTATTTATCACACTTGTATGTCAACAGTGTTACTACAATATCTTTATAAATAACTTTCAATTTCAATTTTACTCAGTTGTATGTATGATATTTAGAAGAATCTTTCTGTAAAAATGCCAAGTGGTGTTATGGTTCTGTTGATTTTAAGCCTGAAAACAGTAAAAATGTCAACTATACCTGTCAACTCTGTTACCCTGAAAAGGGAACTCAAAAAGTCCCTCAGTTATATGTTGACCCAAATATGTGACTGAAAGCTTAACTACTGGTCCTTATTAAGATTACAGCACTTGCTTTACATCATAACTCATCACAGAAACAAAAACATGGCAGTATCTGTATCTGATATTTTGGTTTCACTTCCACAAAGTACAGTCAGCATTTACACATTTTAACTTTAACTTTGATTATTGGCTCCTGTAGCTTTAATAATAGTATCTGAAGGACACTGTGATGGAAACAGGCCTTGGAGGGACTGGGAAGACTGACTCTGGAACTGGAACCTGGGATTTGGACGCATTGGTGAGTGCAGAACAGGACCCTTGGCATTGCAGGGTGCTACTGGGCTGAGCTGCTGGCAGAAGCCCCAGACAGGTGAAGGGTGCAGTGTGTAATGACGCTGACTGGTCTAGCTCAGATGCAGTGTCACATTCATGATAGGTGGCTAAGTCTTGGCAGATGCTGGTGTGTGGAGCAGGTGAGGAAATGTGGCAGCCAGTGTAGCACATACAGTACGTTGTGGCATAGCGGAGGTGGATGTCGATGTATCAGCCCACTCAAACCTGAAACAACCTGGAAACTAAAGCTCCTTCACCAAAGCACGGATTCAGTCAGGACAGACCATGAGAGCTGAGAGGAGGAGAATGAAGGTAGGCAGGTAATAAAACAGCTTCCTGGCAGACGAGTGGACAAAACAGTTGTGCTTCATAGCAAGCTGGACGATTTGCATCAGGCAGGCAAAATGACCTGGCAATTAGTAGCAGGAGTGCTGTAGGTGAGGCTGTTTGCGACCAATTGCAGGTGCGTGGCAGGTGTGGCTGAGGAGCGAGGCCCTGTTCAGACCTGGCATTAAAACCCATCCTGACAAATCCAATCATATGTGGACAGCACGAATATAAGGTCACATTCAAATGCAATTAGCTGTTACCCATTATGAGGTGGTTGTGGACACATATGTCCAGATATTCTTACCAGCTGAAACAGAAATGCGTCCCTGAACAGAGTCAAGTAGTGCCTTCATAGCTGATGTCTGTGTACCAATGAGATTTAAAGGGTCATTTTTACCTAAACCCACTTTTATTAGTCTTTGATTCATTTATTTGTGTAATAGTTCATAAAGTTTGAACCAGTTACGTCACAAAATTTGCACATATAAGGTCGAGACTTCCGATGAACATTTCTCCAAATACGCCATAATTGTTTATCATCAGCAGTGGTTGTAGTAAAAACTGAAAATATGTCCAGACTTAGAGCTGATTACCTAAAATGTTCAATTGTAGGTAGTTGGGCTGCTCGATTATGGGAAAAAAAAAATCAATATCACGATTATTTTGGTCAATATTGAAGTCACGATTATTCAAACAATTAATTTTGAGTTTCACAATGCATTTATTCAGAATTTCTCTCTCTCAAAAAAACACTTTTTTGGCTCTTTGTGCAAAACATTCAAATTGAAAATAAATGTTGACTACAAATATGTACTTTACAGCTGTTTTGCAGTGGAATGGAATGGAATGTATTGTGCATGCGTGTCTTTCAGAAATTGTGTTAAGAAAAACGGAAAATAAATCATTTCAACTCGATTATATGAGTTTTGAGATTGTTCGACAACAAAATCGAAATCGTGATCAAAATTTGATTAATTGCACAGCCCTAGCTGGTAATATTAACGAACACAAGTGGTTGAATGGGACAGAGTAGCAACAACAACAATCTGGAAGGGGTGGAGCATGAAGTCGCTCATTTGGATTTAAAGGACCAGCGCTCACAATGACCTTTCTGGTGTCATTACTCCTGAATAGGGTTGAAGATGGACCTGTGGAGTTGAATTAATGAAGAATTTAGACCCAAGCAGAGCATCTACAGTTTATGGAGACCACAGGGAAATGTTTTAAAATGCTAAATTGCATTAAAAAAAAAAAAAGCAAACTATCACTCCTTTAAAGTGACAATTTTTTAAAAAGCCCATAAAGACACATTAGATGTGCTTCATATTTATAATCTTTAAATATAATCCTTATAAAGTAACCGCAGTTGACATAATCCAGTATAAATTCACAGACACTTTTGAAGATGTTGAAGATTCAGTTATCATTTACGTATATGTCATGTTAGAGAGTCAATAAAAAATGGAATGGTCAGCATTATCATATTAATATTTCATATGTTTAATATTTCATATTTTACGTCAGCTCATGCAGTGAGTAAAGGAGAAAAAAAAACCACTAAAAAAGCTGTTGCTGGTCGTGTCCGAATGAATTAACACAGTAAATTAAATCTGCAGTGAAACATTACAAATCCACTAAAACTGTTTATTGTAGACTGTAGTTGAGCTTCTTTAAAGCAGGAAAGTCAGATCCACTCACAACTGTTTGCTTGAGACACATAGAGACACATTCTAACATCAAGTCTGGACAGAGGTGTGTACAGTTGGCCACTTATGTTCAGATACCAAAAGACTAAAGAATTCTGAATTTTGCAACCTAGCAATATGATCCATGTGACTCATGCAGACCTTGCCCTCGTTTCAATTCTACTGTGTTGAGTCCACGCCTTAATCCTGGAATTGTGGTAAAATTTAGAACAGTCACATGCCTGTATACTGCAAGGGAAAGAGAGAAAGAAAGTGACTGTAATGCTATTTTTTGACAGTACATACCAGCACAATTTGCTTCAATTTTATTTGACATACACCAGTTCTGGTGCAGGTAAAGTAGGCCCTCAGTGTGGCTGTTTAAATAATCAATCTGTGGTCAATTTAACAAGAAAGAACCTCCTTAAAAATGTACTCTGACATATGCATTGATACAGTGACAATTCTGTATTGACCAATGTGTAATTTTCCATATTTAGTACCAGTTTGGAGTTGTTTGGAGGATTAACTTTGATGAAACTGAAAATAGTATCCAATCATACGTGGTGGTTCTTGTGTGTGTTTTTGTGTCTTTGCATTGACTTTGAATGCAATCACACCATAAAAGAAATTCACTTTGCACATCTTTGATCAGAACGCACAGTAATGCTGCCAAATATCACTGCTACTACCCTATTCAGTGTTTACCGTTCAAATCTGTGAAAGGAAAATGATACCATGAATAGGTGAACAAATGCAACAGACCATTGTGTTGAGTGAAACTATGAGATTTATTGAATTTGAACATTGGTCCCACAAATGCACAAGTCAATATTTCACTAGCCTGGTCATCATTATAGATATTTTACCACAGAGATATTACATCTTGCACCTGTGTGCTGCAATTGTGGGATGATGTATTCTATGAGAGTCAGGATTAGAAATCAAATCTTTATCAGAATTTGTACCTTTAGGCAGCTTATACACAGCCTTAGGGGAGGAAGAATGTGAAGATTACATGTTTAAAGACACCCCCCAAACTTGTCCAGCCCCTGAGGAGAGCAATAGAGAGCTGTGTTACCAAAGTCTCAGCAGAGACAATAAACCATGTGAAGTGTGAAACCCCTCGCCAACATGAATTTAAGATTTCAGAAATGCACATCAGTAGGAATGGAAATGGTCACGGAGAAAGAAGAGAATGAAGAGAGAGAGAAAGAAAGAATGGACAGACTGCTGTTTGACAAATATTGTGAGATGTGGTGGAGGGGTGGTGGTGTTTTCTTTGCTGACATCAACATAAATTTTCCTGGCGCGGCTCTCCTTGCCCAGCATGGGCTCAGCACTGGGAAACTGGAGAGGAAATTCTCCGAGCCGCAAGGGAGTGGAATCAAAGAGCCGAGGCTCCGAGACCTCTGACACACTGAACTCCGAGCTGACCCCCCAACTCTCTCACACACACACACAGAGTTAGACCCTTACATGCACACTTACACACTTAATAGACACACACAGTACACACCAGCTCACATATGCATAAAGTCCAAGATCAACCACACACACGCAGTATGCAAACAAAGCCACATATACACTATTTCAAGACCATTTGGGATCCGTCCTAATGAAATTGTGTTGTCGGTGTCTGATCTGTCTAAAAGCGGTGCATCTGTTTCTGCCATCTGATAAACACTGTTTGTCTCTTTGTGGCTCTCAGGGGTGGTAAACACTGCCCTACATCAGAACTGCGAGGCGTTCAGTACTGGACCAAAGGTTCAATGAGCCCTGTCGGAGGAGCCTCATTAAAACGTGACAGACACACACACTCGCACACAGATCTGTGCATGTCATACTGAGCACGCATACACACACATGTGTACCAGAGTTAATGATGATGTAATTAGCCCCAATATCCTTGAAATGTTGTTGGATGGCAGGAAGTGAGGATATGCTTCATGTCATCTGTAGTCTTCTGAGTGTGAATGTGAGCACACTATGTTTTCAGAGTTGTTGAAGACTGTACAATGAACATGATGGCCACTCTATTCTATACCACAGTGAGTAGGCTTTCCACCCCAGCACCTCTGAAAAGAAGCACATGCAGAATACTTGCCATAATGAGGAACTCTTCCACGCTGCGGCACAAACACACAAGTCTTACAATTTGAGCAGGTGTGGTAGGCAACTATTGCAAACACTGAAGGCATTTTAAAGAGGTAGACTGCTGTGGGTTTGAGTGTGTGTCAAACTTAATGGGTCCTTGCTTAGGTTTCATGTCTCAATCCAGGGACCATTCATGATCAGGAACCAGGTGAAAGAGAGTGCAGCTGGCTAGACATGAATGAATGCTCTTCCCCCTGACCTCTGTGTGTGTGGAAGGGTGGCACAAGAACATGCAAATTCGTCTGTGTATAGACTGAAGATTCAGGGCATGGGAGGGCATGATAAATGGACAAAGCTACTTTCAGACGTCGCCACAAAAACATAGCATCAGTGTGAGAGGAAGGGTACAGAGGTGATGGGAAAGAAGAGGTTTACAGCACTGCTCAAGCATAGCATCTTGTTAAGAATTCTGTTTGGCTGTATAGGTCAAGTTTTCCCAGACACCAACTGAACAGAAACTAGATTTTTAGGGGATGGAGATGTTTTAGCACCACTGCACTCTTATATTGGATGAAAATAAACATAAATAAATAACAACCACTTGTGAATCAATGATTTCATTAGTCAAAGTGCACTGTTTCTGATAGAATGGCAAAGGTCTATACATGAATGTGTTTTTTGAGAAGCAACAAGGTCCACAATCAGGGCTCAGAGCAGATGCTGGGGCCCACTGAGGTCTGTGAAAGTGTGCAGTCTGTTTTAATCCACTCTGTTGGAAATCTCCTCTGTAGGCGTGTGCATGTGTCAATGTCTGGAACAGTGGGCATGATAAGCCACAACAAGATAAAAGCCAGCTTGAACAATGATGTCACAGACATCCACAGATTTTCTGAGAGGTCAGACAGTTGTACCTGAATAAAGCTGAGGGCCTATAACACTTTTCTCCATCCACTTTCTTTCAAAAAGATAAAACTACACAGAAATGAAATGCATCGCATCGCTATCATACTTGAAGAACCTGATTTTTTTTAAACCAGATCTCCCTCCCTCTACATATGTTTTAATCCTTACTTCTCTAGATCAGTAAATACTTGTTCTCACCTTCCATCAAGGAGGAAAGAGGAGGGTGACTGAGGACTCCAAATAATGCAATTAAACACTGACCGCAGGGTTCAGTGCTGCTTATCAATACACCCAGCAGGAGAGCAAAGTCCAGCTCAAACCAGGGCTTCAGCTGCTTACTCTGTGGAGACAAGCATTTTATTAGCCTGCTGCAATAGCTTCTATCTCTTTTTTTTTTACCAAACAAAAAGAAAATATGACATGCAAATACAGTTTTAGAAAGGAAAAAAGGCATCTATACTCAAATGCTGTCTAGCACATTATCCATCGGTGTTCTCTAGGGGACTTTTTCCCCACTCAGTAGTGAGGACAGGTGTGCTGTTCAACACGTTTCTCCCCTCTCTGCTCTATTTTGCTGTCAGCACAGCTGACCTCCACAGGAGGCTTGTCTGAAGCAGAGCCAGACTGAGAGCTAGCACACCAGCCTGGGAGCCCACAAAGCACATGAACCAGGCCTGAACCAGGCCTCTGCCGTGCAGTGCAGCTCTTAGCACCACCTACCCCTGCCACCCCTTGGCCATCCCTGACAAATGCTGGGCCTCTCACTTGTTCTCTGGTTTCCCCAACCTGGACACCAGGCACCTAGAGGATAAACCCACTCATACATAATAAACACAGGCCCCAGGGCCTGGTGTGTGATCTCATCATGCATGTGTCCTCTCTAGAAAGAAATGTGATAGACTGCAGTGAGGAAGTGTGTGCTGGGAAAGTGGCATGTGTGGAGAGCTGTAAAGGTGGCAAACAAAGTGGTACACAACAGCAGCATGGATCCACTCCTGCCCAGTATGTGTTACACTACTTATGCTTCTCATTTGCATTCTTAAAAATGCACTGTTAAGGTTGTGGGTAGAGTGACATGAGGCCTAATCAGGATAAATGAGTGACTTATGACCATGGGGATGCACAGGTGAAAGAAGGAGCTCCAAACATACATAGAGATATGTAAAAATAAAACGGAATAATTAAGCTAGTGATGCAGGGAGTAGGCATGCATTAGGAAGGAAAGTTGAGAAGCCATGAAGAATTGTATGTACGCAGAATCACAACATGAACTTGGAATGCACCATGGGGTTATTTAGATCCTTCTCTAGAGTCTTCAAGACATCATCACCATCTTTGCCATGCTGATCATGTTCCTGTAGAGTGCTATGGATGCTTCTTTAGACTTGGGTGGCCTCTGAGATTAAATAAGCAGTCATTCAGCAGCAAATTTCTGCTTTCTGCAGCTAGACAAATGGACTATTGAGACATGTGGACATCACACAGACCAGAAAGACCCAAACTAATTGAATGACAGCCCTATCCAAACATATAGTGTGTAAAAAGAACAACCAAAAATATGTTCCCACATGTGCCTGAAAACACCCCCTTCTTTTATAAGTTTTAACTTCAATGTCTGCTTTCAACAGTTCAATTTAGGAATGGTACCAAAACTTGCTGATGATCTAAACAAATCACTGAAAATCCTGCCTCAGATGAAAAATATTAATGTGAACTACAGTTAATATGATTTCTGCTCAGAACTAGCCTACTGAAGAGGACACATAAAGCTGATGATATACTGTATATCAGTCAAAGCAATTAGCCAAACAGGGGCTCACAGAGGTGAGCTTTGATCACAGAACTGTGAAATATTTATGAAGAGAAGTGATACATGAAATGAGCTCTCAGAATGAGAGACTGTGGGGGTCCACAGGAACTCTCCTCAGAGGGACCTTCAGGATACCACAACTGCATGGACACACAGTAGGGTGACTGTGGGCCTCCACATTTAAAATGAAGGGCAGGCAGGAATGGTCAAGCCTAAAATGGCGGCATGGTTCCAGGCAGACAGTGGAACATAGGGAGTTAATCCATGATTTGGAATAGGAGTGGAGGCAGCCATGGTGCCGGCATTTTGGAGGGACATTGAGCCGTGTTCTCTGCTGACGTGCTCAGTTCCACTTGGTTCCACTCAGACAGAGCCAAAGAGTTTTAACACACTCAAGCATGAGCTAATTAAAAATCCACACTCTGCATCACTGCTGCAGTAATAGATTGATTTACTCATCTTATACATCACCAGTGCACACAATCAAGAAAGTACTCCTCACAATTTCCAGTTTTAATTCACATGCTATTTTGAATAAATATGATGTATTTCTAATTTAGATACAGACAATGTCATTATTCTTCTATGCTACCGCCTCTATCATAATCAAAATGATTAATTTTCCTGCCTTTGAAATTACAACTCATCTTGTAGGAGGTGTGGTGTAAATGATACATTTCACCTGTGATAATGTTAACCAGAGTTTCAGATGGCTGTACATGTCTCACTGCTCCTTTGTCTAATTAATTCACCCTGAGAACCTTGAACATGGGAATAGTTTCATCGTCTAGCCCTGGTTACTGTATAATCAAACTGCCCCCTGGAATATTTTCACACTTAAGCATGGTGGGGAACTTGGGATTCTTAATGCAGCCCCCCTTACTTTAGCAAGTGCTAATTTGACAAGATTCAAATATAATAGGGGTAAAAGTGTCTCACTCAATCCCCAGACTTTTGAGTTTCTGATTTTGCTATTTGTTTGCGTGCTTATAAACAGGAAAAACAAAAGAGGGGTTTTTTTCCATCTAGAGGAAGATATTGTTTTGTTTCCCAGGTTGTACATGTGTTTTTTGTTGGGTTTTTTTGGATGTGTGAAAGAATGAAAGTGAGTAAAAGACAGTTTCCACCTGTTTGATCAAAGGTCCTAGAATGGTTTTTCATATGCATTTGTCAGACCTATGATGAACATGACACATCCAGGGTGTACAACGCTTCACCTGTTGGTGGCTGGGATAGGGTCCAGCATCCCCTAGACCCTCTTGAGGACTAAACATTTCAGAAAATGAAAGAATGAATGAAAGGTTTCAGTGTAACTGTACGGGGCTGAGTCTTCACTTACATTAAGCAGTATTCATGAGCCACAATCAACATGCATGATTAAAAAAAAAAAAAAAGAAAGAATGCCGGAAATAACAAGTAAATTATGTTTTTAGCTAAATACAACATGCTATACGTGTAATTTCATCAATATAAAGCTAAAGGTTTAATAATCTTGTGGAGTGAGGTCACAGAGGAGTTGTTTCCCGTTTAGACTAACACTTCTAAATGTAGTATTTTTTCAAAGTTTTATCAGTTTCAAGTTTTCTCATACAAATATAGGCTGTGATTTACATTATTTTTTACACAGGATGTTGCCTCTCTAGAGACATTACAGGATTTCAGCTTCAGTGCAACAGTTGAATGGTAATTGTCCAAATGCAGAAGTTCATCTCGACTCAACATTTTTGGATGGACAATCCCTGCTTTTTTTTTTTTCCTTTCTTTTTTTTTGCTTCACCTCCTTGTGTTAGCACCCCCACTGTGTTGCCCGATGAGCCCCATTTAAATGATTGAAAGGGTTGTTAGTTTTTGTCCAGAGTTAGTCTGAATGCAGCCTAAGGAGCAAAAGGAGGAACACTAGATTTGACTGTTTTTATCTGCTCGCTTGGCATTTCAGCATGGATTAAAACATTACATTTTAAAGAAGGGAATGCAGATGCAAGACGTTGGATTTCAAGAGTTTCTGGCATATACAACACTCTCTCCTCTGTGTCTCTGTACTTTTGGGGCATTGGGCCTACGCTGGGGCCCCATGGCCGTGACCCTGGCCACACCAGCTCTTCTGTAAGTAAGCCTGCAGCAGAGAAAGCCTGCAGGATTTGTTGAGAGAGTAGAAAGGAGAAACTTGAACATGACCCTCCAAAGAGCTTTATTCCCGGTTCACGCAACATAGTTCACGTGACCTCCTTCCCTTTTGTCCCACTCTTTATTTAACCCTGACTATTTGCTGAGTTTCTGCTAAAAATCCAATTAGGTTAATTTGAAACAGCCCTGGTGAGAGAACTTTATCCTTTTGGCGCAGAGATAACTAACCTAATTAAGACTAGGCCTCTACCTCTGTCCTCTTTGAGGCTACAAATTAAGAAAAGAAAAAGAAAACTTGTCAAAGATTAGGGTTGAGATTAGATTGCTAAAGCAAACAGTGGAGAGAAGACTTCATCTTAAATGCTCATGAATTCTTTGGTGTTTTTTCAACACCAGCCCAGCACCTTCATGAAATGGAGCCGGGGCATCAGGTAAGTAAATACTATTATTTGTATTAGTTTTAGTAGTGGTGGTATTATTATTATTATTATTATTATTATTATTATTATTATTATTATTATTATTATTATTATTATTATTATTATTATTATGAGGAGCTCAGATCACCTGTGAAATTGTGTTTTTACAGAAAGTCTTTAAAGGTGCTGGAACATGAGAAGCTACACAAGGTTTTCTTTTTCAACCAACTGAAAGACACACATACACACAAGCACACTCACAGAGTAAACACAAACAACATGCCTGCTGAGTTTAGTTTACTCCTATCAGCTGCTGACCAGCCACGCAGACCACCCCAACTCTTCACTGCCATCAGGACAGGAAAGGAGGAGAAGTGTGTGTGTGTGTGGGTGGGGGGGGGTGGGGGTGGGGGGTCATTGTGGGGGCTGGGGACAGAGGGGGAAGGGTGCAGCTTGGTACAGGGGTTGAGGGGTGTCCTCCACCAAATTAAAACCCAATCAATGTGAATCCCCCCCTCCTCCCCCTCCTCCTTTTCCCCATCCCCCTTTCTAGTCTGTCTCACCCCCACCACCCTAAGCTCATATGCCCCTACCACTATACCCTCCACCCCACTCTGCAACCCCCCCAACCCCACCCCTCTGACCCACACTCACCCAGCACTGCCATGGAGCAGTGACTTCAGGCACTGGCCCCCATTGCTCCACTCCAGACCAGGAAATTCACCCAGAGTAGAATGGACTCATTAAAACACAGTGGGGATTTACTCCAGAACAAAGGAATACTGTATGATAATTTAAAGAGCTTTTTAATATTTGTAATCACATGTTGTGATGTGGAGGGATGCTGCGCAGGAAGGTTGAGAGTTTTAACCTCACGACCAATTTGTCTGTTTTCTTCATTCTTCTCCAGGACAAAACACTGTATAAATAACACATCTTAATCACCTGGTAACCCAAAATATAGAAAACTGCACTTCCTATACTTCTAAGTGGTTATAACACAGACTCTGAATAAAGCCAAATATCAATTCCCACACCTGCTGTAAAGTTCACTTTAAATCCACTGTGCTGGTGTTGGGTGCCAAACCAAAGCTCTCCTAATATTTACTAACTGTGCTGTACAATATGCTCCCACAAGCATGCTTCCACACATACTAATACATGAACACACAGACCCACACACCACCTGCTGAAGAAGAGATTGAGAGAGTCCTCCCTGGCTGAAGCCTAACAGTGGGGAACAATTAAACCAAAGACCAGCCTTTGATCACTTGGTCATGTGAACATGACAGGTGACCATATGGCTGATAAAATGTGTATGACAATGGGTGCTTAAAAATCTCTGCTTGTATTGTGCAACAAGAAAAGGAAAAATAAGAAGATGACTGCATTTTAAGGACTTCCTTTGCAGTTTTTCCATGCCCTAAGTGTTATCAAGGTTAATTTTTACGTAGCGAAAATATTTTTGTTTTACAATGCTTCTTATCCAATTTAGCAAGAATACGCCTTATGTTTACCGGGGAAGCCTCTCGGAGTAGTGTGGGCTTGAACAAACACAAAAAGTACACGAATCCATATAAACACAAAAAATGCACAAGATCATTAGACTTTTATAGTGAGATGGGAAGACAAGAACGAAGGGAGGCTGAGAAACAGTCAGCTACCGCAAGCAATCACTTGCAGATGCTGAAGTTGTTGTTACTGAAGTCACAGGGGTGAGAGAATGGAAGGTGAGGTCAGATACATATTTGTGGCAGGATGCAGGAGAATAGACCTACTGGGTAATATGACGGGATAGAGAGATGGGTAAAATGTGCACAGCGGACTGGCACATGCAAACACCTGAAACAAGCACGCAAACTCTCCCCTTGCATGCACAGTCACACTTGCAGAGCCCAGAGAATTATACAGGACCCAGAGGCAGTTTCCATCTAGAAGCAGCAGGGGGAGCAGCTCCACTATTGTTCTGACTGGATCTAGGCCCAAGGCACTGGGCTTTGGGAGCATGTGTTTTGAAGTTGTTTGTGAACCTGTATGCGTGCAAGTAAGTATGTGTATGTACGAAGGCCCCAGGGACGAAAAGACTGATGGGTGCATTATTTTGGTTTTTGCATTAAACTGTCAGTGGTTGTTTGATATGCTGCCTTTCACTGTCCTGCCTCAAATTTCTCTGCTAAATTTTCTTAACACCTGGCATGCAGGGTAGGAGGAGCACAAAGGAGTAGAAACCATAAAACACAGAAAAGGCTTCCTTCTTACAGTCATAGAAGAGACTCAAGTTAAATTAAACAGACACACAAAGAGGTGGGTGCATAAGAATTGGAACTAAAAATAGACATACATCCTTATCTACTGATTGCGATTTAAAATTTGCGAACTTCCATCATTATAGCATGAAGACTTCTTGTAGTTCGTTTTGAACTACTTGGTGTCAACGTTTTCTTAAATCTTTTCTTTGTCCATACACACACGTCTAAAAAGGCCAGCTGAGTCCAATTTCATACATAAATAGATCACATTTAAGCAGCGCTTCTTTAAAACAAATCACTATGTGTTCAAATCTGATCTGTGGATTATTCAGAGTAAAGCATGGGGGTCTATCTGCTTTTTTTGTTTTGTTTTGTTTGTTTGTTTTTTTAGCTTTTAATAATGTATGCAGGTTAAAGGAAGTAAAATTCCCTTCCAATCGAATAATTTTTGTTTTGTTTTTTACCATTCCAATGTCAAGCTTTCGACATCAAAATTTCATTCATAATGTGCACTAGTTAGTATATGTTCTGTTTGACAATAAAGAAGCTATTCTATTCTATTCTATTGGCATTGAAATAGGAATTTTCAAAGCACACTGTTATTAGTAGTATGTGAAAATAAAATATGTAGTTTTGCAATTTTGGCTAAACAAATCTTTAACACATTATGCAGAAAAGTGTTAGTACCAAACACTCACAAAAGTATGTGAATGTGAATACCAACATAATAGAAAACTGGACATATTTACAGTTTGAACAAGGAACTTTAACCATTGCGGCCATTTCTGTATTGTTAACAGACGGCCTGTGAAAAAATATCTACTGTGTTTGATTACGCTAATTCCTGTTTGTGTATGTGTGCACGTCTCACACAACCATCACTGGTTTGTGTGCTTGTAGTCTTTGTCCCTCCTTCACAGTTGTGTGAGGACACTCATGGTTAATGGCTGTTAACACCACAAGTGTTAAAGCGTCCAAATGCAGACAATTAAAGAGCCGCTCTGGCAAAAAGACGGATGACTGCTGTTGGTACAGAGAAGAGAAAGCCTTTATTCAGCAGCTCACACTTTCTTTTCTTATGCAATGTCTCAAGCTGAAAATAGAGTTTAACAGGCCACTTCAACTCAAGGGCCATTGCTCAGCTTACTGAACGAACACACACAAAAACATGTGCGGCATTTGTCAACGACATTTTTACTCCAGTTTGTGAGAGGCCCCTGTGATATTTTTTGACAGATACGTTCAGAAGTTCTATTTTTCGAAATACGACAAAATGTAACCAGGCTGAAGGCGGAGGGCACCAGAGAGAGAAAATGAGAGAAAATTGTTTAAGTGCGAACTACATGGCAGTTGAGCAGATGACTTCACATTGAGTGTGACTGAAACACACATAGTCCCATCAATCTCCTCCTTCATTTTCGCCATTGCTTTCTCCTCCCTGCTGAACAACAGACCTAAGTCATTTGCCATTGACCTAATGTGTGTGTGTGAGTGTGTGTCCCTTTGCCTCCAACAGAACCTATCACCTTGACCACTACAGCAACCCCAAGCCAAACTGACCTTGGTTTTTTCCATCAGCCATTAATTCTGAGTCTTTCTGTCCATCTCTTCTTCAAAGACACCATATCTCAACCTTGTCTCCCATGGTTTGTGTTGTATGTGTACACCTGTGTGAGTGTATGTGTGTGTATGTGTGGGTCTGTGTGTGTGGTCTCCCATGGTTAGAGAAGCGTGCATGTGTCAGGTCCAGTGAAGGTGACACCTTATGCCTCGTGCCGAGATAATGAAGGCTTTAACTTTACAACTCAAGCATATCAGATTGCAGCACCGCAGTCCCTCAGACATGCGCCCACAACATGAGTGATCTGAATGGGTCGCCACCCTCCATTTCATGTGCACTGAGCGGTGTGCACTGTAAAATCTGCCAAAAGGCCTCATCATCATAACCATCGCTTATTTCAGAGTGGGCTTCGGGAATCTGGAGTTTAGTGAGACATATCAACAGTATACACACTTACACACAAGAACACACCCTTCAAGGAGGGCAAGCAAGGGGTGGCATACTGTTTACCAACTGTTACGGCAGCCGGAGGCAAAAAAAAAGTGTGTGTGTGTAATGTATAACCTCAGAACATGTGAGAGTCAAGATGTCAAAACTCATGCACGTACCTTACAACTGAGCTAATATGGTGAAGTTAAAACATCCCTCCTAAATTCCCTCACTGCCTCTCTTCTCCTTTCTCCTCAACTCACCTTTTCCTCCCCCTTTCATTCAGGAAGGGTTCTTTCCATAATAAAAGGAACCTGTGGAACTAATCCTTGCAAATCTCCTGTGCTTTCTGTCCTATACCTCCAGGCAACACAGCACACTGAAATCCTCCATTTGCATGCCTAAACTGCACTAACTGTGAATAAACCCTTTTAGCTGCTAATGTAATAACATCTCCATTTCAGGAAAGGAGCAGGGGGTTAGCCAGCCCTCAGAGATTCAAGCAAACTCAGCCCTCTCCCTCCTCTCGCCTACCCTCTCTCTTTTCCCTCTCATCCCTCCTCTCTGCAGTACAATAGGCCTGGCATACAGATGCATCCACCAGCCCAGCTTATCAGCCACATCTAGTTAAGGTCAGCTTTAGAAATGGAAGTGGAGTCCTGATTACAAGCAGATAAGTAAGAACACACACACACACAAGCACTGTTTAACATTACCTCGGCTGGTTTGCGTATCAGGGGATTAAAAGAGGTGTCAGATATAATTTGATTTTAGATGTGCCATTTCTTTCTTTTTTCTTTATATTAAAGATTAGCTGCAAATAGAAAACGAAATCACAGCAATTATTTAAATATTGTACTTTGCTAATTAAAGTTTAACTTCTTCTACAATTAATAGTAATGAGTAATTACAGCTCTGTATTTTAAAGCAAAATCCTACAAGAACACTTCGTAAAGGTGATCATTTAAAGCAGCCAGCTTGTCACTATTTCTTTTATTTCTTTTAATGGCAAAGTCAAGACAAATGCAAGAGGAAATAAAAGGGAATGATGGTAACAGCGGCCTCTAGCCATGTGTGAGCCAGGATTAACCCGCACTGAAGTGTCAAAAAAACCCAAAAAAAAAAAAAACAAGATCTAAAAAAAAAAAAAAAAAAACCACTCAACCGATATAACACCTGAATTGTATCCTTGCATTGCAGTTAAACAATGCTCCTGTGTGAGGATGAATTTGGAAAGAGAAACCCATCACGGTATTTCTTTCCATTTTAGACGGATGTAATTGGCCAGTACCTCTCCCCATTTCTCAGCAACAGTAACCTACAGAGCCCCATCACTGCCTTTCATCTCTAACTGAATTATATTAACACCGCTAAGTAGCAAAGAGGCCACAAAACACACCAGCACCACCACACACAGATAAACTCACACAGATGTGCAGAGTTACGCAGCATTATTTTCCTCAGTCATATCAAAATGAGATTCAGAATACATTACAAGCACTCCTTTCTCTGCCTCGGAGCAGGCAGCAAGAGATGCCAAGATATTACTTTAATTGTCCAATTACATGGAATATAGCTGTACTAGACCGCCCTGAACCGAGTACTCCTCCCCAAATTCTGTTTTTTTGGAAAGATCAGTTTGGTTGTTGCAGTGATTTTTTTTTTCTTTTTTTTCTGTGAATTAGGGCTCGAACAGCAGAGATAACTGAGACATCACTCTCTTTTCCCCCTCTGAGAGCTGGCTTTCACTACCTCACAGAGTTCACATGAATAATATTAACATCAAAGAGAATTTCTTGGAAACCATCTGATCAAGCTGTATCATACATCGCTGTGACATGCTTATAACAACCCTCCCACACTCACCCCCCAACCACACCCCCACACACGTACTGTATATACTAGCAGCCACAAAAATACATTGGTATTCTGCAAGTGTAAGGGGGAGATTCCTACTTCAAAGGGGGCATTTCCACTACTACTATGACTACTACTACTACTACTCCTTCTACTACATTCTGATATAAGACATCAATGTTAAAAGCAAGTGTTACTGCCATGCTGCAGTCAGAGTCAAATGCATGCAGTACAGGAAAAATGGGGCGATATAACCTATATGTGCAAGCATTTATCACAAAATTGTTTGCAGAAAATGTATTCTACTGACCTATTTTTTTTTTCATTCACTGAAACTGTGTATTCTTGCTCATTCAGATTCATGTGTAGAGAGATACACAGACTCCTAATGTCTTTATATACTGTATCTATATATTTGAAAACTCTATAAAGCATGCAGCAATGATGATAGAAAATGATCTTGCTTAATATTTGATGACTAAAGAAATATAAAAAAAAAGTGGCGTATGAACAAGTGGGATGAGAAAATACTGGGGAAGAACAGCTTGCAGCTCTGCCACTTATCCAACCAAACAACCAACCAACCAACCAACCAAATGCCAAGCTAGCCCCGAAAAAACACACATGAAAAAGATGAACTTATTGAGGTCTCTATTTCCATGGCAACACAGAATAGTTTTGATGATGTTCCTTCCCAGTCGGCAGGCAGGGCTTGGCCGAATCACGGCACAGATTGGTTCTCCGTGGCTTGTTACTAAGGGCGGGTTTAAAACGTGCAAAGAGACAGAGAGAGAGAGAGAGAGAGAGAGAGAGAGAGAGAGAGAGAGAGAGAGAGAGAGAGAGAGAGAGAGAGAGAGAGTGAGGCGCAGATGGTTGGAAGAATTGCCACTTTGAAGAAAACCCCAACCCACTCTCACAACTGGGTTCTGCAATATTGATTTGAATGGATGGTAGGGAAGAAAACCTAGTGGCCTATGAATAAGTAAGTAATGGATAATATAGGCTAAATCAAAAGCCATTCAAACTGAATAGGATATGCCTTCTCAATGATGCAGAGGTCCAGTGCGTCTTTCTCTCTACATGAGGGCACAATAAACTATGGTGCTGAACAGTACTGTCAAGCTTCCTTGTGTCATGTCTCTTAATGCCCTCCAAATAAAGAGCATAGAACAGTGACAGAGAAAGAAGCACATCTCAATCTCAATAGCTCCAATTCTCTGCAATATTAAACATTGTTTTACTGCAGAAATACTGGTAATATATACGTTAGCATATGCTGAGTAATGTATCTATGTACATACAAAAATGAAGTAAAAAAGGAAGGAACCATAAAAAACCTACCTATTTATCATACTGGTCACAACTTATTTTATTGCAGCAGTGACTATGGGTTATTTTGTTTGCTTTTTAAAATCTTAATTGCACATTTCTTTGCAACACTTGAGAGGCACCAGCTCTTTTAGAATAAACAACACACGATCATCTGGGGTTTTAATTTACCCAGCAGGAGAACTTGTGCTGAATAACATCCAATTGAAAAACGAAACTCCCCGAAACTTCCCCATCTATCGCGGTCTCCTTCTTCCTCTTTTTTTTTTTATTTTTTTTTTTTACTTCACTCCTCTTTTTGTTTCCCTCAACAGACAGCAGCTCTATGGGCGACTGGGAGCAGCAGAAGAGCTCAGGGCCCTGCCAGGCCTGGGATAGCTGATTCGTGTTCGACATGACGACACTGCTGTTCAGACAGACACGGCTGAAGACGCCGGGTTGATATCATGGCATCATTTACACATGCACAAACTCCCGCACACTGTCCCTCTGTTGTCTCCCCTCTACTCACCTTTTCAGCTGCCCCTCCCTCTCACTGCGACCCCACAACCCTAAATCCCCCTAGCACACGGCGACATGGCAGACAGGCAGCCACGCAGACAGGTGACCGTAAACAATTAATCAACATGGTGACACCTCTACATCTGCCAGGCCCAGCACGGGGAGGGGAGCTGTCAGCTAGCAAAACAAAGCAGCCCCCAACACACACACACAATCGTGTTAGTGAGTGGCTCTCCAGCTCATAAAGAATGTCACAGACTGAATCTACAAGCTTGTAGGTATAAAATATTTACCAACACATTGAAAAGACAGTGACATGAAATGGAGTGAATGATCTCACTCCTTGAACGCTGTCAGATGCCATTTGCCAGTTGTGGTGCAGAAGCAAAACGGAGCAGCTGAGTTGTTTTTTTTTTGTTTTTTTTTAATGACAACATGTCATTTTTCTCATTGTTAACAAAAGTAGTGTGGTGTTGAAAGTCACATGAACGTTTGCAAATGATCATGACGCCACACTCAAGCACATAAAAACACCTTATGTGCATTAAAGTATTAAAAGTGTGAAAACAGTACAAATCAACAAGCATCATCACACTCCATTTATTTATTTATTTTTTAGGATCATTACAACTAAACTAAACTTGGTGACATATCTAACATCCATCTACATGAAACCCAACTCATATTTCTTTATTTTACCTAACCAAATGCTGTTCCTATTTACACCCTTTTGTTTCTTAACAACAGAGGGTTATGTGAAAAATATTTTTTTTAAATTTGTGTTAAAGGGAGGAATAAGATCTAAATATGGATAAAATATGGATAAAAACAAAAGTACTATATATGTAGATATGATCTATCTCATGCAATTTGTTCTCCCTTTTGAGGATGTTTTTCATGATGACCCACCATTGTCTGAATCTAACCCCCGCATGCCCCGAAATCATCCTGCAGGCCTGAGTGGCATATTCATATGAATGAGTGGAGCTAACAGGTGATGAATGTCAGAACCCTGGTGGCCTATTGTCACCAGGGACAAGGACAATATGAGGGAGAGATTGGGAGGTCAGTGCTGGGCTGTGTGCAGCTAAAGTTTAAGCCATAGCTGACTTATGTCATCCATCAACACGGACACATTAAAATAACACAGCAGGTCTTCAGGCTACCAGGAATTGGCTTGGAGTATGTCGACATGTGGCTCTTTAGACTGATGCAAGAAAAAAATATTAAAATTTAAAATAATTAATTCTACGTTTTGGTTAGTAGTTTGCTGAATGCTTTACTTTTAGTTAGATGTTGTTGACATGATGATGCAGAAGGGTAGAGTGTGCCCGTGCAAAAACACTCCTGGGGATTCTAATAACAATGCTGCAGTCCCGGGGAGCGAGAACTGCTAGAGCTGTCAGGCCTTTTGTTTCAAGGGGCCACTCATTACATTACAATCCCAAAGATAAGGTTCCTTCAGGGGGTACGAAAGGCCATGAAGGAGGAGGTATTGTTCCTCACTCCATGCACACCTTTCTGCTTTTGGAAACCTACAGGAAACAGAGCTTTGGGAAAAGAACGGAGTTAAAAAAAGAAAGATAAATGCTTCCTATAAGAAGATATAGGAAAATGGCACAGCTCACCTTGGTGTGGGGAGGAAGGGAGGAGGGAGGAGGGAGGAAGAGGAGAAAAGAAAGGGAAAAAAAAGCTTAGTTCAGATTAACCTGCCATTTTCATAAAGGAGGTAATCATTATGCTGCCAGTAGGAAACTTGTGGGATGAGAGCTGAAGGCAAAACACAAAGCTCTGATTTGATTTTGTTTGTTCTTTACAGATTGGCTATCAGTTTGAGGAGGAGGTGAAATGTGCAGTGGTGGGGGAGATGTTTACGATGGTTTTGGCTTTTGAGGGGCTTGTTTGGCGTTCGGGTTTGACTGCATCTCACACATCAAATTGAAGTAAAGTGTAACATGTGAATGTTGTGACAAATGAGACACACATGACAGAAAGAGGAGTAGGTGAGAATTGGGAAACGGAGAAAAGGCTTCCCCAGGGAGTGTGTGTGAGTAAATATATATGTGTTTGTTGGTATGTGTGTATATATCTAGTACGTATTTGAAAAGATTATAGTTATCAAATATAATAAAGGCATGTAATTTTGAGAGCTCTGGGGAGGTATATTCATATTCATCTGCTCCTTAATCAATTTTACAACACATACAGAGCAGTGATGATATTCATACTTGCTTTACATGATCTAACAGAAGCCAAACCTAATCACAGTAATAACATTTTTGAGCTCAACTAATCCACTTTTTCAAAGCACTGCTGACAGATTTTAATAGATTTCACCAAATAAACCTGTAAAGTAATGCAAAATTTAGAATTCTACTGAAAAACATGGCTTTTTTTTTGTCCCAGAAATAATTTGCTTAAATTTGGCAGAGGGTAACAAATTTTTAAAGTGGAAAAAGGGTAGCAGTTTCAGTAAAACATATTAAAATAATTACTATAATGGTGAGCTAGATTGACTTAACAAAACCTCTGAATGCAGGAATATTTAAAGTAGTCACAGCTAAGCATCTAAATGTGTTGTCATAAATGTATTTATTGAGAATCATCATGTTTGATTAATTAACACAAAGCACATATCTGACCTTACTCCATTTCTCTGTCATGATTGTTTTTGACTGTAGTGTTGGTCTCTGAGATGAATTCATTCATTTAGGCAGCACAAACACATATGGAAATGCAACACTAACTGACAGCAAATCAGTGTTTAAAAGTCAGTAGTCATTAGAGCCGACAAGCGGGTCTGTAATGAAAGAGAGTGAGGAAATTTCTCCGTGATCCCGCTTGCTCAGAAAACCTGACTACACTTTCATCACCTCGCCATTTCTTTCTTTCTTTGATCCTTTCATGTTCCACAAATGCCACCAAGAACATGTTTCAAGCAAAGATTAAAAGCTGACCATGGATTTTTTAGAAATGTTTGTTAGCTGCCTCCATTTGTTTTGCCTATTTTAATAGGGCTTGCTATGTGAAGTCTCTCCTTGCTCAAGTAAAGTGGAGCAAAACTGCCCCGAATATTTAAAACCCTACAATTAATGCCGAGCACAAATAGCCTTTTTTTTTTGTGTCATTTGTGTTGTTTTTTATGACAAGCCTCAAAACATATACAAGGGATTACATGATTGTTGCTTTGTCACACATATGCATTTTAGACCCACACTGAGAATAATTAAACGTTAGCCAACGTATTTAGATGTAATTTCTAAGAGCCCGTTGTCATTGTAGCATTAAATCGCATGAGGAAAAATTCTAAGTCTAAACACTTTGTTTTTAACACTACCCCAATGAGCTGTAGAAAGGATCTGTTAATCCAAGCTATGAACTTCTAGGTGGCTTCTGTGAAAAAGACAAATCCTATGGGTGTCCCTGGACGAAAGGTCGGTTTTACAAAAGCCTTAATATGGCAAAGGCTGTAACTACTTCAATAAAGTGTCGAATGTGGACTTTTCTCCATGTGGCTGCTCTATTCTGTTCAGCTCAGACAACCGTTTAAGTTGTCTAATTATCCATACAAAAATAATTGGTCCTCTATGAACAATGACCCTTGTGTTTTGTGCATATGTGTGGGCAAGCACACACGTGAATGCATGTATGTGTGCAAATCAAGTTTTCACCCTGACAATCACAGCTTTAATTAAATTAAAGCAAAGGTGTTAAAGCTGCTGATTGTCATTGTGAATGGGTGAGGAGCACATAATACAATGCATATCAATGCAGCCATGACTGACTACAGTCCCCCAGGTGTCAGCCAAATGAGTGTGAATATTCAGCTTTTTCCCCTCCACTTAACTCTCTTTTCACTCTGATGACATTTTATTAGCTCTCCCTTGGCAGAGCTGGTGGGTAAGCAAACTGCAGAAAACAGCATCCGTGTACGCCTAGTGTTCAATCTGTCCAAATACAATATGATGCAAATTCTAATAACCACAACAAAAACCCCTTCAGCCCTTCTATGGTGGCTTGCTCATTTGGGTCTTTCATTTCATGCATTTTTGTGACCATATGGTCCATTAAAAGTAACAGAGTATATTTCATCATTAACAGTGGGGGCTTTTATGGTTTTTTGCTGCAGTTGTTTCTCTACCTTACATATTAAGATATCCATGAAGTCTCTTTGCCTCTTCCAGCCATCTATCATTAGCATGTGTTATTCAAGTCTGGGTAGATCAGCTTTCGCTCCAGATGACCACTCCTCTTTTCTGTCCACCTCCGCTTTCGTCTATGCTGCATATCGATTCAAATAAAAACAAGTTGCCAATCCAAATAAACACCATGTCAAGGAGTCATCCAAGCAGACAGGAATATCTACCCAGCATGATACCATAGGGCAGAAAACCACAGGGGTACTGGTGCTCCTGACCTCACAGGGGGTCCGTAGAGGTTGGTGAGGTGCATGTATGTGTGCGTGGACACAATGTGTACACTCATGTGTGCATGGGCGCACATATGAGTAGCTAATCATGTGTGGGCTTGTGACTCTATTTAAGACATTTATCTGGTCAATAAGTGCTATCACTGTTATTGCAGTCACTGCACTGTACCATAAGCAATTCTGACAAGGCTCTAATATAGATTTGCTCATGTAGGAAGGACCACTGATCAGGTTCTGCCTGTAACAAAATATGAGAGGAGTCTGCAATGATTTCTCAATTGCTGTGCACTTAAATGATGTTCACTTCTCAAAAGCAAGGGCTTTCAAAGAAAAGAATGAAGTAGAATCACATCATAAAAACTAATGCAGACATCCATGACCTTTAGAAACAATAGAGAGAACCGAATTATTTCTATATATCTATGTC